>OX424447.1:10252269-10437688 GCA_949152495.1 Lasius fuliginosus
TCCAAAATAAGTTCAACAAAAAAATGTCAATGGCAAAAAAATGACGGAAAAGATATCAATGATAAAAACATATTAATTCGCATTACTTTAGTTAATCGTCAATCTCTTTGTCTCGATGATAAGAACAAATATAATGATAAGAAAAAATCAAAATAAATCTGTGTGTGTGATCAATGACATAAACGAACACACAGATACTGTTTCTTCTTACTATAATCTCTTTAACTCGCAGCCACATTCAATTCAATTACGTGTCTCCCGCTGGGTGTGTTCAAGCCAGTACGACAAAATCCACCGACTACTTTCTTCATCCGGATTCGAGCAGATTAATTTCATATGATTTTAAAGATCCAATCTGTTTAATCTGTGAATTTATCATAATTTTACGAGCGTAATATCAAGTCGGAGTCATCTGCTAACGAATAACATTACACAGGATTCTACATATATCGGGTGTCCTCAAATGCAGAGTAGAATATTATCCATTCAAACAGACGTACCTCTTATTTCAGAAATAAACATAATTAAATGTGATTTTTCCCTAATAAATTTATATATGTATATATAAATAATAAATTTTCCTTGATTCGGAAAAGAACATGTGTATTTTTCAAGGAAACATTCATATTACTCTTGAAAAAGAACATTAGTATATTTTTAATATTAATAATTAATTATCTAAATTATAAACGTTTAGTCAAAAGGTTTTACAAAGAAAATCCGTTCTAAATATCAAAACAATTACTAAATTATTCTATTATTACGATTTACTAAACATTGCAAATGAAATCATATTCTCGTTTACATTAGATAATCAATGAATGACTGAGATAAGAATAAGAACTCGAGCTTTTTTCACACACACACACACACACACACACACACACACACAGAATGCAAATAGAAAATTCAACATTCCGAGTTTTCCTTCCATATCGATTTTCTCAGTTATAGAGCTAGAAAATCTGTCGAAATGAATTGAAAGCACAGCAGAAATCTCTCCTTTATCTTTATCTGCGTGAATATTTCCAATCCAGCATCGCAGAAGAAACGAAAAAAAAAACAATGATTATCAAGATAAAAATAATTACAACTTTCAATACACACACACAAGAAATTTCGCTTAATAATTAACAATAAAGAATTGTTAAAGAGAGAGTAATGATAGTCGAATTATAATAAAAATTAAAATCATACACATATATTTCACATAGACACATTATTATAGATTAAAACCCCCGCCCAACAATATATATTATATCTATGCCGAATAATAGTTATAAAAAATTTATTGTATTAATGCAATGTTTAATGTTCAATATATTGAAAATAAAAAATTTCCTACAACACACCGGAAATTCTGAGACACCTGGTACAAACATTGATCCAGGTAATGGCGATAAGACGTATTCAGACGTAAGTGTGTTTTCTCGAGGGTGCCAAAGTTCTCGCGGAAAGCGGCATGAGGGTGAATTCTAAGCGAGTTTCAAGAGGCAAGATCGTCGGATGTGGGAAACCACTTGAGGAAGAGAGCTTCAGCTGGCGCTAATCACAGAATCACCTTTTATGCACGAATCAAGACCAGCACCGTACTTGCATTTGCATTTTTATTACGATATCATTCAATCTCCTATATCAGTGACGCTCCGAATCATTGAATATCATTAGCAAGAAATTAATATTAATTACAAAATTTTTATAAAATACAAAACCGACAAAAAGACATCTTTGCCTATAAATAAAAATATAAACATAATTTAATTTTTCAAGTCTTATTTCTATTATGTTATATTTTCGCGTGTACTAGTAAAGCAAAGAGAGAGAAGTATTCTTTAATTTCTAATAATAAATTCATCGCGTATCTCTGCCGTTCTCTTCTCATAATTCTGTTGTATGCAAATTAAGCATAAAGTTTTTGAAAATGTTGTCGAATGCGTATTATAATATGCAATTTAAAGAAAAATAAAACAAGATATTTTATTAGCTGACATCCGTAAGAGACCCAGAAAGAAGCGTCAATGCTGAGGCCGTGCTTCAATGTAGTAAAAAGTAAAGGACTAAAGGGTTTATAACGATCAACCTTATACCGTATGGAGCACCTCTTGAGACGACCTATAATCCGAATGCTACCCTTTGCGTTATGCAATCGCTTTTAAAGATCGCCCGCCCAAAGCTCTGCTCGTCGCAGAAGAGCTTCTGGATACGACGCGACGCTCTGTAAAAATCCATAGTTTGCCTGGAGACAAATATCAATGAATTCTCCAGGTACACCAGAGGATTCTTCCCGAGGAATAAAAAGTCGGAATAATAACATCTTACTAATAACTAATAAACTTGCATTTGTAATAACAAAATAGAATAAAAGCTCTTCTAGAAAAGCTAAATTTTTATGAAGATTATTTTATATGTGAAAATCGAGTGAAAATAAATAAAGGCTGTATTATCCCGATAATATATTATAGATAAACGTGAAAAGTGCATTCGTGTGTGTTTTATACTATAATTTCTAAACAATTCAATGATAATTTTAATTAAACGATTAAAAATAATTCTACCAAATAATTCAAAATATCTTTCATTTTTTATCTGTTTAGTATGTACGATTCAATAATTGAGAAAAAGAAATGTGAAGAATATATGATGAAAGAAAATTTTCAAAATAACAATACAATCAAAAATTTAAAAGAACGGGGGAAGAAAAAGAGTTCGTTGAAATTCGAAGGATAAAACGAACTAAGGATCGAGGATAAAAGTCTACCCAGCGCGGTTGAAGATGAAACAGGAGAAAGAGGCACAATCACGCTTCCTTATTTCGCTCCGCTTCTTTTATTGAAGGCGTTGAATGAGACCGGATGATGAGTTTTCCCTTATTTGTTTTCGTCCAATAAGCGAAAAAACACGTACGACTTCGCTACCCCTACTCTCCATTTTGCCGTTTACCGAAAGAGGCCCCCAAAGACCTGTCCTACAGAGTGAAACGAGCCATCTGAACTCCTTGCAACAATCACGCCAACGATCCAGAATCTCGATCCGAACTATGGTCGAATGGCGAACCACGTCTTTATCTCGAACGAACGGTTTCGGTATGAAACGTTACGAGGTGGACACTCGATGTCGATATCACAAACGAGTATCCTCGCAAGACCAATAATAGCTTTCCCCAATGTTTATTTCATCTCATGAAATTGCCATGCACTGCCGGGAAAATTGAAGTATAGAGAATAAAAATTATTGTTGTGAAGACATTTAAAATTCTGAAGAAAATATCGATTATACAAGAATGGCAAGATGCATCGATATATGTACAGTCTAAAATGTAACTTTTTAAAATGAATTAATACGAGTGAATAAAAATAAATACAAGCAACAGAATGACGTTATACACTCACACACACACACACTCGCATGACATTATATACATATATGTAAGATTTTTTTACTCTATTATAGCAAAGGCATATTCACCGATGCGTAAAATTAGAGCATTTCATGTTATTCGCTAGAGAGACGACGACTGATATCGATTCTAAGATTTCCCAGATGACATTAACACGGTATACGATATTGTTCCGGTCTGAGCTTTTTTATTACGCGCGCGAGCATCAAATCTCACTTTTTCATATATATACGCGGATGCGACCCGCCCGCTTAGAAAGTTCCAGAAATAAATAGCCGGAACTTTCGTGTGCTCGGTGCGCGACAGAATCTCCGAAAATTAAAGGCGAGCCGCAGAAATGTTTCTTAATTATTTCTCACGATCGCGCGGATAACCCAACTGAGAGATAAGTATAATAGATCGCAACCGCGATCTATCTTTATTACACGGATTAACACGCGCGATTCCATGCCAGCCGCCTCGGCCAACCGCAACCTTATTTCGGTTTCATCGCTTTAATTAATTTTTACATTAAAGCCTCTAAAATAGATCGCTGCGCGTACATCTCTTCCGCACAAACAAAGTCTGGATTTTCTTAATACAAATCGATACGATAATTTGGTACACACACACTCTTGACATGATATTAATAGAAATCTACTGAATGATGCAAAGTGTTGCTAATTGTACAACGGTAATTCATGGCAAAGTCAATATGTTCCAATATTAATTAAAATCTACAATAAATACTGAGAGAATTAAATATAAATTTGCAATTACATTATTGCTCTCTCTCTCTCTCTCCCTCTCTCTTTCTCATTCTATTTCATACTATTCAAAAAATTACTTATATATGAGTGTGATTGGCACTTTCATATCAGGTTTTTGCAGAGCTTAGTCATTCATATAAACAGCTAGAACTATATCTACTTTAAGAATCAGATGCAAAGATTCACGAATCCAACGATTATTTTCCAATGCAATCTACAATCGAATATGCATAAATCGTAATTGTTTCAAATCGATAAGCATAATTTTGTCGATTGCCGACAGATTTGCGATGTGTAAATTCATTGTCAACGTTGGAAACATACGCGGAGAAAAATCAACACGATTCTCTCACGCGAGTTATATTTTTTCATAGATTACACTGTGTATGCATAAAAAAAAGATAAAAGTAAATATATTGTTGCTCTTAATATAATATTCTTGTAAAATACTTAATTACTTAATAAAATGAATATTATTGTACGTACAAATGAGTATTGTTAAATATGAAATTCCGAAAAAATATAATGCCCCCAAGTGAAATATAAATGCACGATTAAATCTTCACATATCCAAACTAAATTGCGCGATATTGACCATCACGCATCAGTAATTACATAGCACATTAGACAGAAGCCATAATTTCAATTATGCAATGCACAGAGCAATGCGATAATTCAAATAGCATGCAACAGCATAATGTAACAAATTCATGATTAATGCATCAAAACTCGCGATGCGTGCACCGATGCGACGCCACTTAACAAATTCGATGACGCAACATAGTTATTATCGAAAAATAACATCTGTTTGCTTCTCTTGGCCATTTTGCTGTATTACGATACGAAAGAATCGTATTAATCAGATTAATAGCCATAAATTATAGTTATATATTTCAATATGTCATTTTTTTCTTTGATTCTTTGAGATATTCTGACGACTGTATACAAGTATGAGAGTGGATATAAATCATTTTTTAAAACCGTATCAATTTCTGCATTGCATTTTTCCAGAATTATCTCAAAATACTCGTCAAAAATATTATAACAATTCATTATGTTCGCATACACATTCATTATTCTCGCATAACATCTCGACGTGAGAAAGTAATCAAGTAATTGGCGTTGTTTTAGATGCGTCAAACTACTCGATGCGTGTGATAACATAATGATGTATTCGGCTAGAAAAATCTGTTCTGGGATCAGATGCGCCACGTTCCTAGTAGCTCTCTGGGAGCGGCGGGCAGAAGTCTGGGATTCGGCTCTGCAGGTATCCGACAAATGTAACGCCCGGTTAAAAATGTAGTTTAGCGCTTTTTGTTCGGCCGCTCTCTCCCAGCTGACCCTTTTCTCGTACAGCTGTGTCGGGATTCCATCGTCGCCGGGATCGGTTCGTCGCGGGAGAGAGAGAGAGAGACCGAAGGAAGGTCGAGGTAAAGAGCGAAGAAAGAGTGGATAAGCTGAAGCAAGAAGGAAAAAAGAATCGCGCGAAGCGGGGTCGGGAGAGGCCGCGAGATGCCACAAGAAGCTCAACAATGCGGAGCCGGAAAGCACTCTGTCTCTCTTTTTCTCTCTGCGCTCTCTGCTCTCTCTCTCTCTCTCCCCCCCCTCTCTCTATCTATATCTCTCTCTCTCTCTCTCTCTCTCTCTCTCTCTCTCTCTCTCTCTCTCTCTCTCTCTCTCTCTCTCTCTCTTGCTTCTTTCTCTCGCGCGTCGAGCTATCCTTAGGGTAATTCGCAGGTTGAGGATCACACAGCCGGAATACAGATAATTATCTTAGTTCCATGTTTAATAGACGCCCGGTATTTCGGATTGGCCCTAATGACGGCGTTTACTGAATTTATGTCCTCTTGCTGTTGCGCGGCAACTTCTCTCTCTCTTACCCCCCCCCCTCTCTCTCTCTCTCTCTCCTGTTGCTCTTCCTTCTCTTTCTTTCCCCACATTATCTTATACGAAATTATCTCTGTCTCCCTTCCTGTCTTACCGAACTGGGGGGCTTGAGCCGTCTCCCTCTCCTTTCGGATAAGTCGCGACGAAGCCAGCTATCTTTCTTCATCCTGTCGTTCCTGGCATTGCGAGGGCTTCTTTCGCTTTGATGTATGTTCAATTATCCGTTCACGTGGTACCGGTTCGCGGCGAGTTTAGGGACCGTATATAGGGACCGATGGCCCCTCCCCACCCCTACATCGCGATCGAATGGGAAGAGAAAGACATTTATTATCGTGGCCGCGCGAGAGACGGTCTGTCCTTGCGAGAGGAATCTCAAAAAAGATAATCCTGCCCCGCGATAATATGTGTCCTCCGGCTGCCGTTGGCCGATCTACTCGGTGCACGGCATGCGATTCGTAGGTGCAGCGAGCGCGGAAAAAGTGACGCTGAAACAAAGGGACAGGCGAGGTAATTCGTTCGCGATGTAAGAAAATGCGCGCCGAAGAATGAACGAGAAACCGGCCGAAAGAAGCGAGAGCGGGGATCGCTTGTTATCGGAATTTTAACAACGGCCTCGTAAATGATCGATGAATGTCCGACCTTATGACTTTTTTTTAGCGATTCGGTTATGAGAGGGGAGGCAAGCAAACGTTCCAATATCCATTACGTACAAATCAGAACGGGCTGCCTTTATTAGTCTCGCTCGAGGCGCTTCGACATCTCGAGCAGGAATGTTGAGCTTGCTCATCGCGAAACTTGAACTTGTTTAATAAAGCTGCCGGGAGCTCGAATCAATCCGACGCACGGAAGTCAATGCAGAAACAAAGACAGTCAAAGTAATTCCTTTGCGCGATACATTATAGAAATTCCTTGCCCGACGCAACGGATATTGAACGACTAGGATTGAATCTAGCTGTTTTAAAACATTGAGAGTGAAATGCCAATTCCACAGCTTTTTATGTGATAAAAATATAGAAGGTGCTAAAAGGCATTCCTCAATACATAGCAGAATGCTTACAGTTAACGCAATACTACGTGATAAAATAACGAATAAAACAGAAATATCCGTTCCTTCGCGCTATTTCACAACGGTCATTGTATAAGTGAATACAGTCTTTGAGATTGTCACATGCTTAAATACGATCCTGTCGACAAAACGGGCGATAAGAGGAACGAGTCGTGCTTAAACGCCGGTATTGAAAGACGCGGAGGCAGTCTCGCGGATAACTCGTCGAGGAAAACCGAGAGCAATGGCCCATTCGAGAAACGATATTGCCGTCACCGCGGGCTGAATGGTTAAGTATAAATTTCCCAGTCAGCCAGATTCAACGTAATGCTTGCGCGCCGGACTCGCGGAGAAGGATCGCAGTAGAATGCAAAACAGACGTTTGAAATTCCGCGGCCGTGTAGCTACGCCGGGCGCTATTGCGGAAGGAGATTGCTATTTAGCGTAGACCTTATTTAGCGGTTTCTCTTCAATTTAAAATACAGAAACACGGACAAGAAACGAGATTTTTTTTAGATTACATTTTGATACGGCTTGCGCTCAAAATTTATCACGCCTTCCGTTTAATTTTTCAATATATCTATCTATATAAAATACACCCACATACATACGCACACATACAGAGAGGGAGAGAGAGTTTTTTATAACAATATATACAATAATTCGTTTTTCTCTGTTTCATAATCAATGTTGCATAACTATGTTTAACTTAAGTTTTCTTCGTTGCTCTGATTATGTAATTCAATAGTAGCTTTACTCGTCACTAATTTATTTATTTATTCACGTATTTACTGTAGACTTAATTTACATGACGTTCAATTTACTCGGATCATCGTTAATGCAATATCTTTACAATCTCGGACATCATTATCAACTCTTCCTCTGAAACAACCGCGATCGAAAAAAAATACGCTGCTAGTCATGACGCGAGCGGTTCCCGTCGGTCTCGACGAGCCTCCGGCGAAGCTTCTAAGCACGAAGCCGCATATCTATCGTGGCGCGCGAGAGCTTTGAAAAAATGACTCAAATAGAGGGAAGGAGGTGTCAAGGGTTAAGGAAAGTCCGGCACGACACCGAGGCCCCGAGATCGCCGGGCATGACTGGGCAGTGAACGGTGAACGATCGTCACGACTGTCCCGAGGACATCCTCGCGTGCAAATCCTCCGTTCGGCGCGGCGGCGGACGTCGGCACGAGGACGCAGAAATCCGGTAATTAACGAAGCTGGTGCGATTACAATCTGGCGCACGAGCCGCCGCGAGCGTAAGCTCCGTCGTCGTCGTCGTCGTCGTTGTCATGGAAAATACGGGGTGAGCGAGAGGGAAGGAGAAGAGAAAAGAGAGGGAGAAGAAGGCGCCGAGAATATTAATGCGGCATTCCTCATTGTCTCTCAGGATCCGTGCGTTTCCCGACGCCGACGCCCGACGCTGCCATCCATCCTTCTCCGAAACGTGCCGGCAAGTCGCTACGCAATCGTGTGTCTACTACCGTCATTCTCGCGACAATTCTGGAATGGATGGCTGCGAGAGTGCGCCGATTTAACACGAGCGCATACGATTTTCGTTCGAAACTATATGACAATAACTGTATATTGAGCGTAGTTCTGAATTCAGCTGGTGAAACTATCAGCGACAAATAATCTTCATTAAGAAATTAACAATTATTATTCATTAATTTTACTGCTCCTATTGTCAAAAGTTGAGATAAATGAAGATAATCATCATGACAATAAACATCGGGGAAACAAAAAAAAAAGTATTACGTGCGCTATAAACAAGCATGTTTTGTTATCATCGTATTTGTCCGTTTCAAGATTAATACGGTAAATTGAAAATCCATTTATCTCCCAGATGGAATTTAACTTTGGTCGATGATAAATCCCAAGGTGAGTAAGAGATAGAAACTACTTCTCATTAACACTACCTACCGCATCGTTGGAGGGATTGCGAGAGGCGAGGCGCGTTAAACTACACCGATTGAACAGGTTTCTCATCTTGCGATCGAAGACACCGAGACTCGAGGCTCAAATCAGACAGGTGTCATTCTAACAGATAGAAAAAACAGAGGATGTAGCTGAAGAAGAAGACACGCGCGAAACGAAGACGGAGAAGCAGGGAGGAGGAGAGACGAGCTTTCGAAGACTCGGGCAAATCCCCAGGGCGTACCGCGCCTTCCTCTCTTTTTCTCTCGTTTTTTCTACGGCGGGAGGCGACGACAGAGATCGAGCCGCGTGGAGCATGTATGTGTCCTTAGACACTAATGAACGTCCTTTAGAATCGTGGCCGCGGCTCTCCCGGGAATGCGTCGATGCATTCACCGTGTACTATATCCAGACGACGAGCACTCGTGTCCTATGGCACTCGTCGCGTTAACAGCCTCCAGTATGTAACCGTTTTAACCCCTTCGAATTTCTCCGCGCTGTACAAACCGGAGGAAGCGCTCATTCTCGAATTCAGCTAAATAAAGCGCTTACGTAACGATTAAATATTCCTCTTGTCGAATAATACTGATGTCACTAGAAAATGTGTGTCTCGTAACGTCATAAATAATTATTTCTGTGGCAAAACTTCCGCATAACTGATTGATGTAATTCTTGTATGTGTGTGTGTGTATGAATAAAAATTGTGTGTATAAATAGAATTTTTTTTCAGATAAATTTTACATATTAAGCATGTCTTTAAAACAGCAGTATTTTCCGAGAGCGAAATTTTCTCTTAATGATGCTTACGTAAAGTAGCAAAGATACGTAAATTAACAGATTATATTATTCCTGAATGTTCTCGAGCGTAATAAGCAGCGTATACTCTAATGAAAATCTCAAAGTCCTTACTACGCGGATCTCATTATTCGCGCTTATTTTCCGTTGCTGCGTTCTCACCAACAGCTCTGAGGTTTCTCAACAGTGCCCAGAGCAATGAATCAAAATTTGGTAGCATATTTCCGTCGTTCCATCAACGGTAACAGAAACTGCGCACTGCACGAGATATATTCGCTTTTGCGACGAAGCTTCCATGAACCCGAAAGACAAAAATTGAATTATGTATGAACTCGCGTAAAATCACAGTAATGCTATCAATCTTACCGTCAATATATGTTACCGTCAATATATGTTGTATACATATAATATGCAGTATCTTTACTTCTTACGTAAGAGGTAAGGCAACATTTTTATTTCTTGTCATTATTTCAAAAGTCATTATATCAAAGTCTAAGTATATAAAATATATCGATAGATTGCATTGTACGCATAAGACAAGACATTTCGTTCTTCTCTCGTTATATGATTTTATAGCAAAGTAATTACACAATTGTGATCAAGCAAGCGTACTTTTACGGATCGGGGCATTATATGCGCGTAACGAGAAGAACACTCGTACGACTTTAATTTTCGCATAAAATGTTCCAGCTAAATTCAGCGACGACGCTCGTGTCGTCCGGTCAATATTCGGGATATAGGCCGACGAATGCAAAGGACCGGTGCGTTGAACACGGGTCGTCAGGTTCAGGAAACTAGGTGAGAGGACTTTTGGGATTAAGCCATTTTTTCGGTACGTGACTTCGTGGATCGATCGAGGAAGACACCACGGGAAAGCCGGTGTTCGCGAAACGCCCGACATACTTCTTCCGGAACGTCGTCGCGTTATTACCGTGATACGATATACTTTAAAGCAGGAAATTGCTTTTATCTTTACGACCTGATGCTTGCAGTTCCGTGGCCAAAAGAAGCAATCGATAAAAACAAATTTAAAATTTAGCGTTAAATCTGACATCACTCTGCTCTTACCATTCGTGCATTCGATTCTTTATTTTTAATCATCGATCGAATAAAACGTCAAATTACGTTAATAAATTTTTGGGCCAATTGCTAAGCCCTCGACTTTAAGAATGAAGCTTTCGCTCCGAATTCCCATCGCATCGTCAACAGTTAATAAAAAGAATTCTAAGTATCTATGACTGCGGATCTAATAAACTGAATCCCTTCGAACCGTCTGCAATTGCCAAAGTTTCTCACGTTTCCACCACATTACACGAATTCTAAGAGAAGATAATGCTCCTTCGCGTCGCTGAGTTAATGATCGGTTCGCATCCCTCTTTTTCGTCCTCCCTATATTGTTCTAACTATACGACTATAAAAATGTAAGAAAATCATGAAGGAGTGAACTGATAACAATACCCGAGGAGAATAATCTCTTCTAAACGTAACCAAGGGAAAGAATAATGGCCTGGAGAAAAAAGAAAGATCCATTGTCGTAAGACAACAGGTTTCGCTATCATAATTTTCATAAAGAAATCATTCTTTTTATAAATGTAACACATTATGCGAGAATTCTTTAAAACAAGAGTTATTATATTAATACATGTTGTTTGCTGTTAATATTCATTAGTAATAAGCAACAAATATTAACGTTGATAATGAAAAAAGCAGAATAAAATTAATATTGTGGAAATATTTAATTTAAAAAATACACATATGGAAAGATAATCGAGATAAATCAATAAATGTATATTTATTGCTTTCTCTCTGTTATATTTGAATTGTAAAATTTGAGAAATAATTGGACGCAATGTTTTCCTTGTTTAGTTTCGTTTTGTGAATTAATGGTTTTTATTTTTAAAAATATAGTTATATAGCAAAGATGGAAACAGTAAACAAAATAAATTAACTTGTTAGAACGTTCAAAAGTGATGACTACGACGATACTCATTATAACCAGGAAATAACAAAAAGTAAATTGCTATTCTGCCGGTGTCTCATAAATTCGAGTAAATACTCTAATTATTCTGAATGGAAAGGAAGAGATTTTCCCTCGTCTTTCGCGCGCGCGTATCGCCTAGAAAATAAACTTTTTAATTATTAACTTTGATTTAACTTCTAATTAACAACTTATCAACACTTATATAATTGAAATCAGATCCGATAATAAATGTTTACATCTTACAATCGTGTAATCTAGTGGAAGTGCTCACTGCTTTTGTAACAAGTTTGAATTCAAACAGAGAAAGAGAGTATATAATAAATTTAAGTTGCGAAGAATTAAAAATTATCGAAGAACTACTAAAAAATAAAATATAAATAAAATTTTCACGCCTATTAAATTTTTCTTTTGTTCGCTGAAGTCTCTCTTCTTTTGCATTTTACGATAAAGCACGCCACGTTCGAAGACAGAAAAGGATTTACAAGGGAGCACTCAAGCTCCGACTCTTCTTCTGATCTACTTAAGATCTTCCGTTGTCAAACCTCATCGTGGGATACCGAGCCTATTGTCTTGCGTGATACGCGATGGATATTGAAGTAGCCTGTTAATAGGTCGCGTTGCAGAGACAAGCTACAGTGTCACGTAGGTTTTTCTTTAACATGTTGAATGATAGAAATGAACAAATAATCTTAACAAATAAATAAACCTGTTATTAGGGATCAATCAATATTCCACATATTTGCGACTTGCCCATATATCATTTCATATTATTAGTTAATACGAAATAAACAATACTTATAAGATCAGATAGATCAATATTCATTTCTAGACATGTAATATCTAAGATAGTTTAAAAGACACAATAATAAAGCATTGGTGTATCGAAGATTATAATTGGACATAATAAAATATCAATCATTCGGCGTCGTGATGAAGGAAAGACTTATTGTAATAAAATGTTTCGCTCAAAAGTTCCGCGAGAGACAGACTTGCATAAAATTCGTGCTCCGTCGCCTACGTCTACTTCTCTAAAGACATTCTTACTTATATCGGTACAATTCAGCGAAAAGAAGCAATATCTCTCTCTCTCTCTCTCTCTCTCTCTCTCTCTCTCTCTCTCTCTCTCTCATTCTCTCACTTTCTCTCTTTTTCCGCCACTCTCACCTCGAGAGACACTCCGCGGCCAGATTTCTTTCCAGCGTCGCAGAGAGAGACGAGCTTTACCCGTCCCTGGTTCGTAATTGCATTTCCACGAAATCAGCGGCGCCACGGGGCTCGCGTTATTATCGCCGAGGATTTCCACGCCGGCCCGTAATCGAAACGAGAACAACGTCCCCCATCCTCTCCACCACTGTTCTCGGGTCCCGCCTAAATCAAGGCAATCCTCGAAAGAAAGCCGGCTGAGTTGAGTCGACGCGAGTGAAACGCCCGTCTCGACGAGATATTAGCCCTTGACGGCTGAGACTCAATTTCCGGATTGCTCGATAAAGCAGATAACCTGTTCTTACCTCGAGGCGAATCGCCTTGACAATCCAATGTCTGCTTACTCATGCCTTCCGCTCGAGTATATTCTGATACTGCGAACAGGGTTCGGTATGAATAAGGCAACGATATAATGATATTGCACGCACTTAGCGAAAATTTGATTCAACTCTTTCCGCAATTAATTCCTTAATTCGCAATTGTGAAATTAAAATTATAAATTATTATATATCTAATAAATTATTAAATATCTAAAATATCTAAAAAGGCTTAAATTGAAATTTCGTTCGATTATAACGAGATTGAAATTAAAAAGGAATAGGGTTTCATCATCTACTTGATGATATGAAGCTTTATGTAAGAGCGGTGAGACCTCTGACGAACTCAGTATATGCTAAACTCTGTATACATCGCGTTAGACGCCTATTTTCTGCAACAACGGAATAATTTTTGCGAAAGGAGTAGTCTGTCAGGCGAGGGAGGACGAGGCGAGAGTTACGACCGTAGAAAGAACGAGCGACGTTCTCCAGGAGAAACTCCAGTATGCTCCCCTCGGCGGGGTTACCGCGGGGGTCATGTCGCAGTCTTACTTCGTCCGCTTTCGGTCGCCATTTGTCACAGTGACATTTGCAAGCACGCCCGTTCGTGGCTGGCGTCGCGCTACGTGCGAAGTAATCACGCGAGAAGACATAAAACGCATTCGTCAAGCTGGGAAGGACTTCCGCGCGAAATCCTCGACTAGACAGCGCGGCGCGACGTCCCTCAATACTAGAGATGATAAATAAATCGCCAAAATGATAAACTTGCCTTTCTCGAACATAGAGAGCGGGATCCCTGATAAGTCGCTTAATTTCTAATACGGCAAACTGGGGATAAACCGTGTGCGATTATAAATTTATCTTAATTTAATGATTAATTGAGCGGAAATCAAACAATATCTCCACGCATTAAAATTTACTCATTAATTTTGTTAAGCAAATGAAGAAACTTGTAGATATAAAAATTACAAGAAAATAATAATTTAATACGTGGTTATGTGTCTGAATATTTTATAGTATCAATTTTTCATTGATTTATGAGAAATAAGCCTGTGCAAACGTATCAGTATAGCACATGTGTACATATGTACATGTACTTTATAAGTAGTTAATAGAAGCGAAATCGATGCTACATCTACCGCCAAAGTTTCTAAGCTTGGTAAAGCTCTTCGTTAATCCGAAGTACCTATTACGGATATCTTTAAATTAATCCCTTCGTAGAGGATCAACAACCTTTCGGCATTTCAGCATTCGGCTAGGTATACGAAAGAGTAAAAGTCAATAGATTGTAGCAATCTAATTTTGTAAAATATAAAATACAAACGTTTTCACTATTTGGTTGGTAATTTAATCTTTAATCTTCGTCTTAATAAAAAGAGAAGAAACGAATCGCGAAATGCTTTGATTTTACAACGCGAAGGGAAATAATTTACGAAGCGAGAAATTCTTCCGAGAAGAAATTTCTTCGTTTTACGAAGTGAGAGTGCGCGGGCGAACGGACTGCCGCTCAAAATTGAGTAATCAAGAAAGACGCTGACCGGGCGCAGATGTGTCAAACATTCTAGTTTTCGAACCGCGTGCGCACGGACTGAGGCGTCTCTGCCTCTCAGAGCGAATGCCGAAAACTCGATCCGCCGACGAGGAACGTATCTCACCGGCATCGGCAGGGGGAAACAGCCGGTGTACGTGCGAGAATGTTCAAAGTACCTTTGACGAAGGCACCGACCGCTTCGGACTTAACACGGATCTTTATATAGGAATCAGCGGTCGTTGGCCTTATATCCTCAGATAGGCATCTTGTAATTTCTTGCATTCGCGAAGCCGATCGTGCCCAGCTTCCACATCGGGGGGGAATGCACGACGGAGTAGTTCTTCTATTCGCGTGCGAAGGACACGATGTTTCAAGCTCAAACACCGCGAACGATGCGCGTGACAATGATCGAAAAAACGTCGCGAAAACGACTTACCAAACTCGAGAATGTACATGTTTAGCGTTCAATATTCTAAAGCTTGCCGCCGTGTTGGGAATATTCGCGTGCATTTTTGCCGCCAAAATAAATTTTTTTCTAATAGTATAATTGTTCTGTGTGCACAATCATTCATATCTCACGAGTACGCTTTATAATCCTTACTATCTTCCCACTAGTTCTATTAAACTTGCATACCATTATGGCAAGTCGAAACCTATCGTAAAGTCAAATATTGGAATGTTGATGCACTGGATTCGCTTTGTCTTAAAATAATAATGAAAGAATCAATATTATACATATATAAATGTATGCGTATAACCACAATTTAGTTATCTGTCAAAGTATCCTACAAATTTCAATATCGAAAATTTATTACTTTTACGAGTTCTTTCGCGTATCAAATCTCTTTCAATCTGCTTCTTTTTAATATCATCCATTTCAAATATTTTAAAATTCGTAAAAGCATATATGCTACACACACACACACACACATACATACATAATTGAATTTTGCAGTATTATATACATATATATGATCCTAGAAATTGAAATTGATTGAAATAAATTCTTAATATCTTATTTCTTGTGATGGTAATCAAAACCGCAGTTTGAGAGATCTGCTGATCCCACACGATACTACGCGATAATTCCTACGTGAGCGAATCTAATGAACCGAATTATCTCCGTGTCAATGCGTTGCGCAAATGAAGCTAATAAGATTCGACAGGCTTCGCGCAATGCATGGCGAATGAACCAGGACCGTATTTCATAAGTGTGTTCTAAGCCACAGATTGTGGTTCTATGCGACCGAAAGGTCTCTCGGAGAAGCTGGAGGTTCTAGGATACGAAACAGCCAAGAGTGAGCATCTCTGTAACCCTTGTGAAGCTCTAGGATTACTTGTGTGTGTGTGTATATATGTGTGTGATAACCTCTATAATCCAATAACCACCAACCTGGCATCCTTCTCGCCTGCGGACAGACAGACCCTCACCGATTCAAGTACCAAGATTGTCGTTCTTCTTACCCTGCTTATTGTTAGCTGTTCATTCCCTTTTTTACTTAAATATTTTCAAACTGCTTTTATTATTTCAGCTCTTATATTATTTATAAATAAGTTAATTATATAAGTAATAAGTTGATATATAAGATAATATTCCCGAAATATACATATTAAAGCTACACACACACACACATACACTTATATATATATATATATATATATATATACACACATATATATACATATATGTATATGTGTGTAGCTTTAATATATTTCGGGAATATTATCTTATATAATCAACTTATTTATTACTTATATAATTAATATAATTAACTTATTTATAAATAATATAAGAGCTGAAATAATAAAAGCAGTTTGAAAATATTTAAGTAAACATAAATATATATATATTTGTATATATGTATTTGCGGAACATTCAAAATCTTATCGTAAGCAATGCAATTTTGGTGGTGATTTATTCGATATATCACTCTGTACTCTCGATCTCATTCTTCAACTCTCTCGGCCTTTCTCTCATCACTGTCCCGTAACGTCACAATTCCCCGTTGCACATCCGCTCAATAGTTACCCGCATCCTATGTCATGTCTCTTAACGTCTGTAGCGTCACTCACTCGCTTTCCGAAATACCTCGTCAACCTCGGTGCTATATTTGTGCACCTCGGTCACACGGGCGCTGCTCGATAAACTCGGTCACCCAATCCAACCTACGTGTCGAACCGACGTTGACCGTTTCTCGAATCCCTGTCGGCAGCCTGTTTTCACCCTTACGTCGCCACATTGTAAAGCCAATTTTAACGACGGCCAAAGTTAACGTTCCGGGAAACCTTGCGACAGATGTCGACCTACATTCGTGCGACACATTCAACACTAAATATAGCTTTGATTGAAATTTTTATCTAATTATGTTTGAGTGAAATCTAATAATTGAGCTCTCAATCGTGACAAGCTAAATTGATTCAAGAGAAATACTATCAATATTTCAAAATTTTTATAAAAAATAAAACTCGATGTTAAAATCATTGTATGATTAATTAAAAGTAATTGTCATTGCATTAATAATCTTCCAGGATTCATTAATTGCAATCTAGAGCGGAAAAGTCGTATTTATTATTAGCCACAAAAATTGCCGTTGTAAAACTTGATGTAATTCGTCGAAGCTCGTGAGGATGCTCAAGGGGGAAGATCGAAGAAAGAGATTAATATTGACTCGTTCGTCGCTTCGTTAACTGACGTGGAAAATAGAATCGATTCGGGGAGACCTCATGAAGTGTCATTACGAATAGGTACTTGACCGCGAGTTATCGAGCTTCAAAGACCTGAGCAAAAATCCACTACTTGCCACGGACCAGTTGGCGATCTTCGATGTCAGCTATTAGATTCGATGTTCGCTGTTCCAGATTCATTAACCCGTGATTGAATCGTTCTAATTGTATATCACGGCAAATAATTTCCTGCAGACAATTCGTATCGTCATTTCGCGATAATAATTTTCCGATTAAATAATTTTCCGTCGTGTAAAAACATTACATACATTCTCTAATCGCGCGTTTCACGTTAAATAATACAATTATTAAAACCAATAGCAAATAACATGATATTAATTCCCTGCGGAAAGAAGAATATCAATAATAAATTTTTTTATCAATATCGCATTAAGCCAAATAAATTAGAATGATATTATCGTATTTAAATATCTTTATAAAAACATTTAAATATCATTTTCGACGAATAATTCCATGAATCGACATATTAACCGTATTATGATTTCTTATTCTCTCTCTCTCTCTCTCTCTCTCTCTCTCTCTCTCTCTCTCTCTCTCTCTCTCTCTCTCTCTCTCATTAGTCATTTTTTAGCAAAATGGTATCATCTAAATATTTAATTAATCAATGCCTCAGTTTTAAATCGCGAAGCATACGTACACAAGCAAAAGTGTTTTACGTGCGTAAGAGCGGCGAGATGGGCATACCACACGCAGACTAAAAGCAAGAAAAATTGACTTTCCGAATTAAGTGCAACTCAACATACCGCAATCCGGGCTGAAACCTGTTCCTCTTTCATCGTTGTTTTTCTTTCAGCCCAGTTCGGCGCGCCGCTGATTTGACACAGGAATGGAATGCAAATTTAAACGCGTTTCTACAATTCCGGCGACAGAAGATAGGTAGATGTAATGGAGATCGCCGTTTCTCGGTTGAACAAACTTTTACGGACGCCGCGAAAATTGTTCGGCATGGTATCGTTCGAAACTACTTTGTGACCTATTAACTACACGAGAGTGTGCAAGCGAAAAGTCAATAACCACGAGCAAATGTAGCGCGCGCTAGCATTGCTCCAAAAAAGAATATACGAAATAAAATTTATAATTTAACCGATAGTTTATGCGATACCACCGTTTTATTCGATGCTGAAAACTGATAAAATATCCGCGGATTTATATTTCAGTTCCTCCTCGTTGAATTAATAATAAAGTTCCTGATTGTTGGCATTACGAGATTAACAGGAAAGTCGCAAAGCGGGTGGAAAAGTTGGAATAAGAACGATCTGTCAAGGAGGAGAAAGAGAATGTTAAGTATTTCCACTGAATTGTGCATTTTCTTCGTCTTTATATGTCCCTTCGGGGTGCTCGTACCGAGAACATATTAATATTCCAGTCAAGGACGCGTGCCATCGAGCTACTACGGAGGCTGATGCAGTTCCGAGTCCCGATGCCGTCTTTGGAATATCCGGTGTCCCTCCGGAACGCAAGTCGCGGAATAACGGACGTGCTCACCCTAATATCCGCAGATTCCACGGCATAATAATCTCTCGCGGAATTTCTTATAACGCCTCTGACGATTATTCCATGAAGGATGCATACATATAAGCGATGCTATTGATATTATGATATAGATATAATACAGCTAAACAATTTTATCGTACATAATATATTGTCCCTAATGTAGACAAGAAAATTAAATTCGATCATAGAAATAATCTAAATTCAAGTATAATTTTGTATACGTTTGAGTGTGAATTTAATTTATACGCGCATCTATAACAAAGCAATAATACAATATTGTACTGGAAAAAGAAAAGCGTGTAGTGAATTACAATTCACTTTAAATGTTATATGAAATGGGTTAACGCGAAATAATAATAGCTATGCAATTTGAAATCACAAATCCACCTACACGCGTATGTGATCCATCTCAATCCATTCTCTCTCATTATCTCTTATTAACAAAGCACTTGTCTATTAAATCTACGATAAGGTATCTCGTATATATAGCAAAGTATTTCAATGCCTATGTGTATTTATTATATATATTGTACCCCCCCCCCCCTATTATAACCAATAAATACTTTTAATTTTACGGAATTCAGTGATTTTTGTATCACTAATTTTTTTCTAAATATTTTTAAAAGATTAAAACTATATAAAAAATATATTCGAAAATGTATTATATATAAAAACAGAAATATATTTATACTACTCTAAAAAGAATAATTTCCTAGAAAAACTGCTTTAATCTATGCCATGCTTTGAACAAAAGAAAATAAAACGCCTTATTCGCGTAATCAATCAATTAATATTTTCGACTAGGGCGCAGTTTTCCAATGACTCGATGCCATCTCTGTTCTACCCAGTATCCCTCCGGATGCGATGATGGATAGATTCACTTCCTCTGGCAAGTGGACACGACCTCTTTGGAAAAAAGCCAATCCAGACCAACGGTCGGTAAGGTCTTCTAGCAAGGAAGCAATGGCAAGAAGACTCCTCCGATACAATGTGGCTGAGAGCACAACTTAGCAGAGGAACGAGAATCCACCAAGAATCGCATCGTATAGTTGCTGGGAAAGCGCCGTCATCGATTTCACTAACTTAAACCAGTCCGATGTGACCTCAGTAGTCGAGCGAGAGTGTTCGGCTAGAGAGCGAAAGTGCCTCGTGAAACTTCTCTTCCGACTTCTCAAGGAAGAATTAGGTCGTACGTTACGTCATTCGGCATAGAGGCATTTGCGCGTCTGTTCTTTCCCCTTTTATACATTGATAACATACGTGATTTAACCTTGTCAAAATACATTCTACAGTTTGATACAAGTTTTACGAAAAATATTCTGTACGTTAAATTTCGTTAAAAAGATTCACTTTAACGATAGTATATTTTAAAGAGGCAATATACACGCGTTATACAAAACTGAATGTTGCTGAGATGTTTTTAGCAGCCAAAAATTGATAATATAAAAAACGAGCAATATAATAATTGTACAAAGGTATCAGAATACTTGGTACCTATTTTAAAAACAATAAGCGTGGGAAACAGGGAGATATAGCTACGCGAATTCATCCATTTGTCATCAGAGT
Source organism: Lasius fuliginosus (assembly GCA_949152495.1). Taxonomy (NCBI): domain Eukaryota; kingdom Metazoa; phylum Arthropoda; class Insecta; order Hymenoptera; family Formicidae; genus Lasius; species Lasius fuliginosus. The sequence continues at coordinate 10,272,899 of OX424447.1, forward strand.
TTCGTTAGCCATTTACATCGTGCAATTCCTTCCCTCAATGGTCTGGATAAAATATGAGACGTGTATTGCATAGCGCATCAATCAACATTAATAACGCCGGGCGAATAAATCGGCCAAATGAGTAACGGCGCGTTTATGATTACCGACCGTTTCATATAATGCAATATCCGTTAACGCCGAAATCGCCGCACATCGCTCGACTTCGGAATTCTCGTCGATTAAATCCGGCAGATTAAACGCATATTCGGCGTATCGATGCTCTGTTTTCGACGTTTTATCGCGCGTTTTACGAATAAATCGTCGTCGATTTGTCAAGTCTGCGCTGTTTCTCACTAATCCCGCATCCCTCTTCGGAAAGTACGTGAATATCGGGGGGGAGGAAAGAGACGTGTGCGACCGCGCGATGACCGGAAAATAAATGCATGACATTGCCATAAACGCTCGCTAAATATTCTGCCTCCGAGCATATTCCCCGTTAATGGCAGGATAATTATACGCGCGCCGAATGGACTATTCTGCTATGGATTCGGCCAGTTAGTTCTGTGGTAATCGCGCGGTATGAATTCTGATATTACGTTGCTCGCCGCTCTAATTATCGCTCCTAATGTCATTTAGCGACAGTTAATCAGAGGGCGTAAATTTAACGGGTTCGACCTCGAAAACGAAAGTGACGAGAAACAGCATCTATCGAAGACGCGTGCGATAGTTCTCGACGTAATAAAGCGTCATATTACATCTCGACGTGTCTTTTATTTCATTCATATTCGCGACTCTCATTGATTCGCGATCGATTGTGCGTATAACGTAATTTGCGAAACACAAATAGCTACCTTCTCACCGAACTTCTCACGATATTACATGTATATAGGTATCGTAATATCGTCGCTTATGGCAAGCGAACGACCACGGGGAATAACTCCGTCAGCCGGTCTCGAACGAGAAATCGACAAAAAATATGGAATACCTTCACGTGGAGCGATGAAAGTAAGCGTGCGCAAACAGCATCGCTGAACATCGCTTACGTATTGTACATTTACCTATTGGCAATCGCACCTACAAGGAAGGCATCCGCGCGCGAAAGGTCGCATATAATAAATTGCGTTGAAAGTGCAGCATATGGCGCGATAATATAACTGTGATGCTTAAATAAAAGACTTAGATATACGACGAAATCTCGATTTAATAGTTAGAGCGGCCGCACGCGAAGTAATTACCAAAAATTTCTATAATTGTCTAATTATTAAATTTAATTTATAATTTAATTCAACGATTTAATTTAATAATTAAATATGTTCTAAATTAAACTAATTCTTAATTAAATATGAATTTCTTAAAAAAAGAGAAAATAAGTGTTGCACGTATCAGTTTTCCAAAAATTATTATTCGCAAAGAGTAGATAGTTCAAAATATATTCTAAAGTATCACTTTACATGACTTTTCGAAATGTTTAATTGCTATAATATCCCAGCATTTCTTTTAAAAGTAGAAATTACCGCCAATAGATGTTGCGTTAACATTCAAAAATTACATTAACAAACTGAGCCTTAAGCCGATCACGTGTCTAAATTATCGAACCAAATCTCGAATATTTCGATACTTCATGCGCTCTGCTCTGTGTGTGTGCGTGTTCGCTTTGATAAATTATTCTTTTATATTATTATAATTACAAAATTCTATCTCTTTTAATTAGCAGATTTATCATATTCAATTACAAGTATAAATAAAAGAAGTAAAAATTTATTATTTTTTTTTTTAAGTACAGGATATGAAAACAAAATTAATTAAGAAAAATAATATTGTAAAAGAAATAATAGTGCATAAGTGAAACTAAAAACCGAGCCCGATAGGATCTTATAATTTTTCTGATGTTTCAATGTAAATTTTTTCGACATCCGTATTATAGAATGATACCGAATGTTACAGTTTTTTACGCTCTCCACACATTATCGATAAAAAAGTGTATCCATCAGAGAAATCAGTACATATTTTACCGTCATCAAAGGAGTTATGTTACGCGATGAGATTACACGCTTCATCGCACGGCACACCGCGAGCCGAGCCTTGAACTGAGCTATTCCGTCAATGAAATGCATGACGGAAATAAAATACGAATCGCAAGAATGTTCACGACGACACGAAGTTCAATTCGATGCAAATTTAAAAGAAATTTAAACGCAAGAAATCTCGACTCGGAGAGATTCGGCTCGAGGCTCAATTCGACGACGTGAATTCTAATTAATGGAATCTTGCAATTTAATGTGACTATAGCACAGTTAGTATAATAGTACAATTGTTCTCGTATCGCTTCTTTCACGCATGAGTTAATTGATTATAAATTGTTGACGACCAATAACGCAGAATTTTTTAACGTCAAAAACGGGGCAAAAATTTATAAATATCATAATTCCAATGGTGATAAATCAAAGAATTCCTGAACGAGAAGCTGCATTCTCTTGACGAGATAGCGCGAGCCCGAATTTTCATTTTTCTCTGCGCATAGCATCGCAGCTGTTTAATTACCGTTATTGTGATATGCCGCGCGGTATGCTGATGGCAAAAATAAATATGAAAATCTCGGTGACACGTGAATGACAACGAGATCGCTAATATGCAAAGCGTCGGGTAATCGATACGTGATATTTGTATTTAACGATTGTTACGTGCGTCCGCAAGATTTTCATCTCACTTGCTCTCTCGTGACCATTTAATATTGATCATTATTGTATACTTTATATAAACGTTTATTGCTATCGGCAATGAGTGTATCGAGGTGAATAGATTTTCGCGCCTTCTTCTATTCATTCGTGAATGCAAAAATGTATTAGCAAGAAAAAAATATAGCAAAAAATAATAACGCGGGAAATACTCGCGTTGATATTTCATTGCTGATGAAAGACTCGCACTGATATTTCGTTCGTGTCAAAATAAAAAAAAGAGAGGGAAAAAAAGAACAAAAAGAAATCTCGCGGTGGACAAGAGGCGCAGGACGTAATAACTCGCGGCGGTCCGCTCGATATTCAAATTCGTCCACTGTACACGTCGGCCAAAAAAATCTATGCACACGCTCGTGTGTATGCACCGGGCGTAATAAAAGGCGTGAACGATGGCCGCGGGAAAAGTCATAATCCACTTTTGTTTGCGGATTTATCGGTCTTCCGTGATGCCTCGTCCGGCGCTTTATCGAATGCCGACGCCATGAACGAGCGATGGCATAACAAAAGGTGGAAGCTTTGGGAACTCTCGATGCTATCCTTCCTCTCTTCACTTCCTCTCCCATCTGCTCTCTCTGACACATACACACATACACACCCAACCGCCCACAATACAAAGAAAAAAAATGTTACCAGACTCTGGCAACGGCCGTAAATGACTTTCGCATATTTCCGTTTTGGTCGACGGACAAATATTTGAAGAAATAAAGAAAAAAAAAAAAAATAAATACTAGAGAGAACGAAGCAAATTACTTTTTCAATAGCCATAGAACGATCGAAAACCGGATACAACGATCTACACTCGTGCTTTATAAAGAATTATTAGCGCGCCGACTATAATGAGTTTCTGTGCTAACATTGATCGCAGCTTCTAGATTAAACTCTCTCCCTCTTTTCTTAATCTTTCTTCAGAAAAAAATATAGTTATACTATTAATATTTCGCATCATGGATATATTATATAACGTCTAACGATAAATACTATATCTCTTATAGTGTTTATTGCTATTTTATTTTTGTTCATAATTATTCATTTCACGCAAAGACAATACATCCTTATTGAGATAATTATTAATCAGCATTCCTCGTAATGTAGAAATTTAATAATCATTCGACCGGCAGCATCTGAGCTGTGTCACCGTTTACTTTCCTCCCTCCACTTATTCATCATAGATTTTGCGATCCAACCGCCTCATAGTTCTCCTCTTGCTATTCCGCATCCACACAGCGCTTTCCATTTTTCAAGTCCACACGGCACACCGCCGATCTCGCGGAATGATTACAAACGATCGGAGGGATAACGTCCAATAAAATGTCTCCATTCCACGTTCCATTCACGTAGCGGAGATGCAGCGTGCTCGGCCGTCGAGTCGATATCGGGGAACATGTGTATTTATCTATGTCCGTTCGTTACGCGGCCGCGACGCGTGCATCGCTACGATATCAATGAGAATATGTCTGTATCGATACTGGCTTTCGCTCATGGAAAATCCTGCAGCCCTATACCTTGGTTAGAGGAAAGCGACATTCGAACAATTAATCATCACGAATTTCGTATCTTTCGTAACGGAAGGCAATTTTCTGTCATCGTATGCACGCTACCGATAACAATAATACAGTTATCATCTAAAAAAGACACGTACATTTACTTCACATTTACCGCTATACTTGATTCTCAATCTTCAAATCCAATTTTCACACAAACTCTTTATCATTATTTGCTTAATATTAGAAGCATTTAATTTATCAAACGTTCTCGCGCGCGCACATATATTTTTTGATTTTTACATTTTCACGCAAAATTCAACACACAAATGTACAAATACGTTTTAGTCGTTTTCCTTTAAAAAATATAAACATCATCCGATGTCATTCAATGTTCATTACGATGACCATTAGAAATTATCGCGACAGGAAATAGCGAAAACGTGTACCCGCAAAAAAATCCGCAAAAGGGCGGAAAGAGGAATTTCGACACAGACGGACACTGCCGGTCGCCGAATTAAAGATTGTATAATCGGCGGAAATAAAGCGCGTACGCCCGCGTCTCTGTGACTTTTTTTTAAATTAACGAGACTGCTCTCTTGGGCCGGCATTATCGGTCTCAAAGTACGTCATTAGGCGGGTCAAAATTTACGAGAATCTTGCAAGAATTGCCAGTTGCGCGGCGCGGCGCGTCGCGTGATCAACGATGATGACCGCGTGTGTGCGTTCAGGTGTGCGAGGGCATCCTTAAGGAGAGAACGTCCGTGAAATCTCTCGAGGGCATAATGTTCCTGGTGACGACGCGGCGAAAACATACCGGCAGGGGAGGAGAAAATCAATTACACGCTGTTGCAATTTTCATCTGCGTGGCGCGATAATCCAAAATGTGATGCCGTTACTTGGATAGTTGGACGGATGAGCCGAGATAACGATAAATGTCTGAATAAATAATATATAAATGATAATGGCCCGGATAAAGGTTTTTTGTTTTTAAGAGATAGAATTTTTTTTCTCAAACTCACGTAAAATTTTAAAAATCTGACAAATGATAAGGAAAATCTCCCTGGGCAATGTGAGATGTTACATGAATTTGGCCTCTTAATTTATCCTGAGGCAGTTTATTTGATTTAACAATCAGAACTCTTAATTATTCATGAGTTTTCACGAAATGATAGCCAGCTTTCACATCCTAAAAACGCGCATTTTTAACACCCTAAACGTTATAATCATTCCTGGATAAAGCGAAACTTGACATGTACGAAAGATTCTTGCTACACAGTATGCCCCACAACAAATCATGCCCTACTTGCTCTATGTTTTATGAACTGCGAATTGATATTTTTTAAATTATAAATAGAAAGTGTTTAGCACAGATTGTAGATAAATTAATCTTAGAACTGCGCAGATACAATTTATTCTTATATCAATTTCTTAGAAAACAATTGGTTGTAATTTCTTAAAAAACTAATGATTTTTTGTAAATTGTAACAATGCGTTTTACGAGCAATTGCGTCTTACACATTCTTATAAATAAATAACTTTTATATACAAACAACGAAAACATTAACATAATATAAAACAACCGCAAAAAGAAGAACGCGAGACCGTAACAGCTGTTCTTTTCCTAGTGTTTAATCTTGAAATCCTTTAACTTAACTCGTTTAAACGAACGCGTGTCCTAACTTGTAAATATTCCATGATTCGCGAATAAATCTTCGACATACATATATTAATTCTTAAAGCTGTTTTATACGTTTATTCACATATGACTGTGTAGAAAGCAATAAGTGTAAAGAAACATTAACAACAAATGTATTACGAAAGAAAAAAATTTAACCAAATGCAGATGGAAAAGTAACGATATTATTAACTGATATTATCTTTAATTAAAAAATTAAAAGTATCAAAAATATTTATTCACAAAATAAAATAGAATATCCTGTATTTTTACTATTTTGATTACTAAATTGATTTAAAATAATTTGTCTCTATCAGACTGCAATTTAATACAAGATTTTCAGCCCAAACACAAAATATATTTAGTGAAATGTTCCATACAACGTTTCGTTTAACTGTGCTATTGATTTGGAAAACTCTAATTATTTCGCTTGATAAATCCAATCCCACAGTTTACAATTTACATGTAACCGATTAAACCATAGCCACATTGATTGCCAGATTTAGAGATCGGATGCGTCTCTTTACAGAACTCCATTGCAATGAAATGGCAATGGAGTTAACGTGGCAATAACGTGGATCTCGCAGTTGCAAGTGCTAGTTGATCGTTCAGCAAATAAATTGCAAGTGAATAGATCGTTCATTTCACTCGACTCAAGCTTTTCCTCTCACACTCTTTCGAGGAGCCACAAAATAATTATCGCGTTATACGACTTGATTTGCTTCCGCAAATCATCATTCATCCGATTTGGGATCTATCAAGCTTCTGAAAAAGTTTTATTCGCGATATAAACAATTTTTTTTAGTTTTAATATGCAAATAAAACATATTTGATGGCCGAAGAGTTTTCATTTCGCAGAAAATTGGGAAACAAAAACTACTATTATGCTACCTCGATCCATATCGTTAGCAAAGTATTAATCAAATAATTGAATTTTTCGTCTATTAATCGCTAAACAACATCAAGCAAAGTTTAAAATTCGCACATGTTACATGGAATGCTTATCCATTCTCCTAGCTTTTTGAATTGCAATATTTAGAGAGAGAAAAAGCTAAAATATATTTTTACAATTTATTATTTAATGTCAATCCTGTAACATCGATGAAAGATAATTTAAAATCTTTGATGCAATCATGCTTATCACAAAATATCCGATGCACTTCTAGAGAAATGCAACTACACGAAGACCGACGAAGACGCTTTGTCGCGTGCAACCATCTGCCTAATAAAGAACAAGTGGCCACAACCAATAAAATAAACAACAAAGGTAAATGCGAGCATTACGACGGCTTGCGCACAATTAAATTAAATTATGAGCTTGACGAACGTGAAGTCTCTCGTCAAGCCGATGTTTCAAATAAGATGGGGTAATCCGATTTTATTACTCTTTGTTGCCGAAAATAAAATTTCTTATATTATTTCTAGTTAAACATTTCGCAAGAACATGATACGTAGCGTTCAACTAGATGAAATATTTTCCGGATATGGAAAAATAAATTTCCCTGGATCTATAACTGATTATACTAAAAAAATTATTAATTTACTAATTCACTAAATTGAAAACGAGAAATATACGTATAAGTACGTCTATTAAGCTGACACAGCCACTTTAGCACAATCGAATAAAACTTACACAAATATTTAGTGCTCTTTTGTTGCTAATTTGTTGCTCCATTCCCGATTTTGTTGCTACAGCCGATTCGGAGAAAATAGTGGCTGTGCTAACTTAAGGTTAAAGTTAGCACAGCCATTTAAAAAAAATAAAAAAAATACGAGATATTTTTTAAGTGTTAATTTGTTGCTAATTAGTTACTAATTAGTTACTCTATTCCTGATTTTATTGCTCCATTTCTAAATCCCGAAAACTACTCCCAAAGTTAACCTTCGCTAACAAAACATTCTGAAATTGCAAATTGATCAGATATTTTGATTGATTACCTTTCTCTGATTCAACAAAATCAGAGAAAGGTAATCAATCAAAATATCTGATCAATTTGCAATTTCAGAATGTTTTGTTAGCGAAGGTTAACTTTGGGGGTAGTTTTCGGGGTTTAGAAATGGAGCAATAAAATCAGGAATAGAGTAACTAATTAGCAACAAATTAACACTTAAAAAATATGTCGTATTTTTTTATTTTTTTTATTTTTTTTAAATGGCTGTGCTAACTTTAACCTTAAGTTAGCACAGCCACTATTTTCTCCGAATCGGCTGTAGCAACAAAATCAGGAATGGAGCAACAAATTAGCAACAAAAGAGCACTAAATATTTGTGTAAGTTTTATTCGATTGTGCTAAAGTGGCTGTGTCAGCTTAATAGACGTGAAATAAGTTATGTCCATATGTCTACATTTATACATCTGGAATATATGTAAATCCATGTGTGTATCTATATATTTTTAAATCAATAAATTGTTAAAATTATAAGTTTCAGAGTCTGTAAATTGCGTCGAGTTATATTTATACTAATGCACTATCAAATTCCTGATAAATTCATACAGATTGCTAAATCTATAAACATATAAAAATTTACAGATTCTTGTCTTTATGTTTTCAAAAAATGCTTATAAAAAAATTAAAAAATTATAAATAAATTTTTTAAAAGTTGGTTAAACAATGACGAAAAACAAAAAAGAAAAGAATCACTGAAAAAACCGAAATGTCAAAAATATCCAAAACTGATAGATCAAAAACAGATAATTAATTATCAAAACCTGAGTATTAATTATCGTAGTCAATCGAATAGACAATCGAATAGCGACTAAGTTGAAAACATGAAAGTCATTTTATCAAAAGGACTAGAAAACGGCAGACGCGATAAATAAATGCGAAGTATCAGCGCGAACAGAACTGCAGATTGAAACCGCGATTCGAAGTAATTAAAAATGAAACTTGCACCGTTCATCGCGGATCAGCAGGTTTAACGGTCCAATAAATACATAATGATACGATCAACCATTCATAAGGTTCGAAAAAGGAATGTGCACGGATTGCGGTCGGAAATTTGATGAGTGATCAGATATGATAGTTGACAAACGAGCCTCATCGTTATCTATATTTGCCGTGCAATTCGACATCGATGCGTTTACGCGACCTACTCGTTGTACGAAGCGAAAACATGTAACATGCATGCGGAATGTCAAATAAAAACGAACGAATCTCTATGTGGCGTGTTAAAATGTCGGATGTTGCACAGGGAGAAACGATTTGACCGAATACAGATTTGATTGCAAAACGCAGAAAAATATATCCGAAATGCGGTTAGTTTAGCTAGCAAATATAGTTACATCAATGTTAAACATATATGTGTGTGTTTGTGTGAACAAAAAAATATTTTATTCAGTCGTTATTTTTTTATGCTAATTTAACTGGCGTTAATATAATTTTGAATATCGAAGATTTCAGTTGACAAATATAATAAAACAAATATAATATAATTACCAATCTAGATTTTAAGAATAGTGCATTGAGATAAAATGATATAAAATTATATCCGGTCAAATTAATGTAATAAATTTTTTTGTAAGAAACATTGGTTTAATATCAATGCTGTTATTGCTTTATACTGTGCAAAAAACTGTGTATAACATTTATAATAACATTAATATAATACTAGATCAAAGTAGGTATATTAATAATCAGATTTATACACGATGCCCACAATATATTAATTATATTATCTGCAAACAATAACAGAATATCGCGAAGATGTTCTCGCCGTCAAGCGGCAGTTCAAGAATTCATTCTGCGACGAAGAAATTTTTGCGCCGATTATCGGTGCGTGACCGTGCAACCAATACGATACGAGAGTGAACACAATGCGGTCAAAATAATGAGCATGCACCGTTAAAATAATGAGTTTGCAGGGAGAACCTCCAAACCAAAGAACACGTTCGATAACTTGGACGAAGCGACAAGGTATACGCGACAAAACTCGCTTTCAGAATTCGCCTCGGTGAAAATCATGTATGCCAACGTTTCTACGGATCAAAGCAGTGTAGCATGGCGAATTGTAAACCGTTAATGAAAACATTCTTATGTACAGCTGAGCTACAACGAATGAGCCTTTCTATTCGTAGTATTCATTATGTATGTGTGTGTGTGTGTGATAAACATATATTTTCTTTGTACCATGCAAACATAAGGTCTTAGAAAAAAAATATTATGCATTTATGATAATATAGTTAAATATAAATTATTGTTTATAAATGTGTGAATTGTAATCATAAATTTCAAATGGCTAAAACATTTTTAAATAAAATTACAATAATTATTTCCTTTTTATGTCGCTGAAAGCTTTGTAGAATTTGTATCTATATGTATACACGTGATCAACTTATGAAAATATGTCCGAGACATAATTAGACACATATCGAGTATCCAGGAAAACGATCGCGTGCTTATAATATGACCTTTTAGAAAGGAACATTGAAAATATATGTTGCACTCATGCGCAGATAACGTAACATCCATTCGCGTTATAAAAGACCTAGCATTTGCAGTCAGTGCGTATATAATTAAATCTGATATTGATAACATTGATATACTACATCGACATCAACGTTGACATGAAGGTCGAATTGATTCATCGACGATGATACTGCGTGCTTTGCTTGAACGCTCATTACTGCAATCAATAGATTTCAAACAATAAACGGTCATGATATTAATTCCGCCACTTGTTTATCGACAATCTCTATTCGCTATTAGTTGTAACGATAATATGCTGGCAATTAATAGTTGTTGGTTGCAATGATTGCGCAATCGGCGTTCTCATTCAAACGTCAACGTAATGAAACAAAATTGAATATAACGAAATTGAAGAAACTACAAGATGAATATTCTTTTATTTAACTTACGCTTCCCTTCAAATAAAATAATAATCCTAACGAAATTATTAAAAAATAGCGAAAAAATATTATATTGAATTTTTTTATTGCATTATTTAATATATTATTAAAATTATTAATTTATTTTCTAATAAACTTAAAAATATTTCTATTAATCTCAAACACTATAATTACGAAAGTACGTGCTGCAATGAATCGTGAAAATTACTGAAATACAACCGCGAAATGTGCAATTGACAAATCATGCGACTACAAAATTATAAGTATGCTCGTCTAACTAGCTTTCACGCTGTCAATACTGACATTTAAATGCTATTAATGTTTTTGCATTTAGGATGCAGCATACAATTTCTAGCTATAATCCCAATTAAAAAATTGCAGTTAGCGTGATAGAAATAATTTCAAACATATCTGCACTTAATAATATACATATATACATACATATATATATATATATATATATATATATGTATGTATGTATATGTGTGTGTATGTGTGTGCGCGTGTGTGTGTATAACTAATATCAATTATTAGTTTTCGTATTATCTCATTGAAGGGAAGGGGAGAATTCGTTTTATTATATTTAATATATTCATATGCTAAATAATATTAAATTTTTTAAATCTTTATACATACACATATACGTATAATTAACTTGCATATTTCAAAACTTTACTTCTTTTACTCTTAATTAGTTTCTTTGCATTTGTCTGAAACCGTTTACGCTTTTTTTGGTCCTTTGTATAATATTTCTTTCAAAAGTAAATGTAAGCGAGAAATGATTTTTTCATTGGTAAGATCATGATATTATTATTTTATAAAAAGGCTTTGAAGCACCAAGCCGAATAATGAAAGGGAATGCTCTTAGCGTGAAAGCACATAAGATGAACCTACCCTATGACTTTCAAATGAATAGACGTAACTAGGAAACGAAGATGGATGGATATAAAGCAACAACGCATAATCAGCGAAAATGAGCCTTACGAAACGTTTTACGTGTAACCATATTACTATTATAAGCGAAAACGCCTGCTAATAATGTATCTAACAATGATTATCTCAATATCGCACATTATTTCAAGTAATGATCCACAGAGATGGCATCGCCACGAGATAAAACTTTTTCTAACATGGAAGAGAGATGCAATTAAAATCGTATAATGTTACTTAAAATAATGCTTAAAGAAAAAATGCATGCTTAAAGAAAACAAAATTTTTCGCATTTATAAATTTTACTATAAAATGTGTTGTACGTGTGTGTAAAAAAGCATGTTTTATCTCGTAAATTGTTCAATTCGTAACGACACAAGTTTCTCTTACAGAAGTTGGTAACAGAACAACACAGCAAACTACGTCATTTGATATTTCCACGCTATTGCTACCACAATGTTACCGCGGATATCGCGTGACTCTATATCCTGTCTCGCATCAAATGATGAATGACGAACGATTCGCACACGAATGCAGCGGGAACTTAATTGCTAGACTGCATGCACACCGACTGATAATTATTATTTTTAACCATGATCAAATTAGTGCGCGTCGATTATATCGCAGTTGCAGTTTTTTGTCTCCCACTCCCGTTTCTGCAAAGTAAAAAAAAAAAAACAGAAAAAAACACGGAAAAAATACTCTTCATATAGCGGAGTGTAAGTAAAATTTTTCGTGTAAACGCACGATTTTCCAATTAAAATATCACATGCGCTTAAAAATGCGCTTGTGATCGATAATGCCGCAAAACTGCAAACCGAACGGGATAGAAGACTGCGAATTCCATGCATTTTTATTTAGTGCAAAAAAGAGGAACGGAAAAAATAGAAGCGACAAACGAAATTAAATAAAATCGGCCCCGGATGCCAGGCGAGTAGTATCATGCAAAATCTATTTGAATATAACGAATTATCAGCTTACATTGCCCGCACAGTAAACTTCAATTAAACCGTTTAGCAATTCTGAAAATTGTATATATTGCGCCAAATTATGGTAATTTAAAACAAACTAAAAATTCTAGCAATTGCACGTGTGTCCGTGTTTGTATAAAATAAAATTAAATATATAATCTACACGAGAATAATTCAATTCAATTTTATATGTATTATTTCAGGAAACAATATCTGTCTCAATAAAAAAAAAATTTATATAAGATATATATAATTTTGAATAATTGTGAATAGTAAATAAAAGTGGCAATAACAATATAAAAATGGTTTTAATTTCGTGAGGTGCTATCCAGAACTCTAAACAGAACTGCCAAAATTTTCAAAAAATTTTTTGTCTATTATCCGACATATGAAAAATCATAACTTTTGAAATATTGGTTTTCCAATATCGTGTTATGAAGAATCTCACGAGTCCTAAAGATAACTCTTAACACTCGAAGCGCTAAAACCAATATTTCATAAGTTATGATTTTTCATATGTCGCGATTTTTCGAATGTCGAATCAAAAAATTTCTAAGTCCCGAGGAAAAAAAATTTTTTTCGGAATTCTGGCTTTTTTATTAGAGTTTTGAGTAGCACTTCATGAGTTCTGGTAATCGCTCTTAACACTCGAAGCACTAAAATATTTCAAAAGTTACACGATTTTTCGTATGTCGGATAATAGACAAAAAAAAATTTAAAGTTCCAGCAGTTCTGTTAAGAATTCTGAATAGCACCTCAAGAGTTCTAAAAAAAATCTAAAAAGCAAAATTAATTATGTTTAATTATAATTCCGATTATTCGGAATATCGTTATTTCCGATTTAATGATTTCGTTTTGTGAAGTTAATACTCCAAAGATTCATGACTGGATTCTTTAGTTTTAATTCGCCAGAACTATTTATAAAATTAATAAAAAATTCTAGAACTCTTCGGGGTGCATTTAACTTTTCGCATTCAGAACTTTAATAAAAACATTAATTTTTTAAAAGATGAGGTGCCAACACAGAGATATATTTTGATAGATATTTTCATTCTATGTATGTATGTGTGCGCATCTCGACGCGGAAAAGATGCAGAACGCTTTCTTATATTTCGTCATTTTTATTCGCATACTGGCACAAACGCGATTCACATCAGAGTGATCTGTGATTTCTTCGAGTGTGCAATTTTAGAACTTGCTCCAAAATTGAGTTTTATGCATATATGTATTTATGCATAAAAAGTTTGCAAGTCAGCGGCGAGGCGTTAGATAGTGTCCTTTTTATAAGCACACACAAGTCGTTATGATTCTATAGTTTTTATAGAAGTAATTTGCATGCAGAGCGTAAAGTAGCGCATTGTGCCAGGAGATTGAACTTCTCGAGGTCAATTTAAAAATCCCGGTTCATTATTTTGCGAAACACAGCGTAGATGTCGACGCAAGCGGAAACTACCTTCGCGAAAAAGTGGCCTCTCTCACTTCCAGTTTTCGTGGAAATAGTAGCAGTTCTCTAACGATACGCCATGGGATTTTTCACGAGAACTCCATGAAAAGATATGATTTAAATAGTTGAGAGTAAGATTTTATGAATTCGCAATAAAGGGGAATCTCTTGCACGGAATAGCAACAAGAATGCAATTTTAATACACGAGAAATACGTTTACATATATGTTTACACATTTGCAATACAGAGATACTATCCAAAAATCTTTAAAGTTATAATACTTCTTTGATTATATAATTTCTAATTTTTTTATTTAAAGATTTCTTATTAAAAGGCATTTAAAGAAGAGAATTAAATTAATAAATTATATTAAGTTAATCCATTAAGTTAAAATTTACATTAAAATTAAATTGATAAAAACTCAGAAGAACTGCAAGAGATCCGATCCACAGATTAATGCAAATAATTACGAGAATATTCAAGACTGAAATTCTTTTTCTTATTTCTTCATAGAAATAACCTTTCATAATAAAAATATATACTTTCGATTTAAGTATATTATTGCAGAAAATTTTTCATACAAATATCTCAAAAGATATTCAATTTTTTTATAAATCACATTTATCGCTGTTTATTCCTATTATCAATAAAAATATTTTTTAAAATAAAAGTGACTGACCTCTTTCACTTTGTCCCTTCGTTGTCTGGCGACATGATCCTTATCCTCTCCGCCGACAGTTACTGGTAGTTTATCCGCGGGTGCTGGTGGCACTGTCACTAAAATTGTCTCTTCCTTATGCACAATCAACGACGAAGAACTACTCGTACGCACTCGCGATTCACCCATGTCCGGTTTCTCTAATGTCTTTTGCTGCTGATACTCCTCATCGATTTTTGCCTATGAATTCAACGCGTAACCGAAATGCATTCCGCGATCGTGTTTCAGATGGCACGCAAAATCCGTACGGTATGCGTTTAATTAGCAATCATTGAGGAATGCGACATACGATAAAAATCGAAATGCATTAATTCTACTATTAAATTTTACATCTAATTTTATACTTATTTAGATTAAAAATTGGATAAGAAAAGATTATATTATATAAAGATAAAAATTGATGTGAATTCAATTATTATGCATTATTATCGAACAAAGAAAGAATACAAAAATATTCAAATAAAAAGAATTTTTAAATAGAAAACAAGCGTATCAAATACCATTTTATTTTCTTCGAATTTATTTTCTATTCTAATAATATTATATAAATTATTAATAATGTGCGATATATTATATATATAAATTACAGGCAATTCGTTTACATTTACACTAATTTTTTGCGTAAAAATAATAATCAAGACCAATTCATATATGTATTCACACAATAAATACAAAACAAACTCTTTAATAATATTTTAATAAAAATCTATTATATATTAAAATTCTCTAATCTGAAAGATTATTTACATCAGTATCTCGACTGAGCGCGCAGACCAAATTATTGGATTTTCGTGACTGCTTTTGTTATCTCTACTGATTTATAACCGATAATTATGTAAATATAGGTTGTTAATTTATTTTTGCTCAAACTTTATTAATCTAAGATATTTAATTCGTAAGACCATGTTAAAAATTAAGAGACCAATGCATTTCCATAACAATCACACGTGCCATCTATACGCGACCTACATTCCACGGAAATACACTCCTTCTCGCTTTATTCACCTCCGGAGAAGTGCATACTCTCGAACGCCTTACCGTTACGTCGTTGCCAAAGAAAAGAAAAAAAAAGAAGAAACACACGAGAACTACTTTTATAACGGAACACAACGATAACCCGTTCTTGTTTATTCTCATAATTCTTCTCATGATTCGTCATTCTCTATTAGTTTCTCTATTATTTTTGCAAGATTTCAAGAATGATAATTTCTTAAGAAGACGTTAACGAACAAAAATTAATATCGAATATCGCATTTTATCAGACATTACTAATCGTGATAAAATATCGTCACTAGTATTACATTAAGTAAATATTCTATTTATATATATATATATATATATATATATATATATCAATAATTGTCATTTTATGATGATTATTTATGTATGCAAACGCACATTTGTCTCGCGCGATATATGCAAGATTGCTCTACTCAATTATACTAACGCTATCTCATATTGTCGCGCTATATTTTCTTTCATGACGCTCACATTGTGCTACATTGACGGATCACATTTCACTTCATTCGTAAGTGCGTCCTTATTTACTGCATCTACGTTTCAAAACTCGGAATAGAAAAAAAACGTTGCATTTTGCGTGATTCAGCCTTAACATATCGTGCAACGAGTTAGGATGTTAGAATGGTGCAATTTATAAGATTTCAGAACTGATAACTAGCGCAACGAATCGCCTGGACATATCGTTCGTCTTTATTAGAAATAATCACGGCCGTTCTTTGCAAAGCGCGCTTTCGTAAACCAACCACGACGATACGCCGTTTTTGACAAAATTATGATTTATAACGAAAAACCGCCATCAGCGTGAATAAAACAAGAGGGCATTCACGGTTATTATTTTTCTGCAAAAGAAATGAATGACAAAACCGGAAACGATAACGATGGAACAAACCGTCTCTTCGCGCTTGCGAACAAGATAAATTACATTTGCGTGCAATTCTAATTTCGCGCTTATCTGTATCAATTAACGTTCCGGACGAAAAATCTAATTTATTTTATCAAAAGTCTAAATTGTGATAATACAAAATATATCATAAACAACTCTCAATATTCATAAATTTATGTCAAATCAAACAAATTTTTTTTTTGTACGTCTTCAACATAAGTTCTTTTAAACTTTATTTATAATTTTCTCTTTTTTTCTTATTTCTTTTAAATTTATTATCAATCTGTTAGAAATGATTAGCTATTGTTTGTAAGAAAATACTCAATTACTAACTATGGTTCTCCTATATCGATATTCCGCCGACACATTGCCTTACGAGGGCAAGATCACGGCACGACCTTGCGCGATCTACTCACGTTGAATGGGAGAAAAAGAGCGCTCACGAAACGGGACTTTCGATATGCACAAACACACGTACATAGGAAAGCATAAAAGATATCGCGCTTTCTCCGTTTACGAGCGAAATCGACTTTGACCCCGACGAATTCCAACACGATATTTAGTAGTTACTTGAGATTTAATTTCAATATGTGTCTATATTTAGCAGACAAATATAGAATCTTGAAAAATGAGCAATGTAAGAAAACTACATTGGAATCAATTATTTAATAAAACAAAAAGATTCAAGCATCGTGTCTCCGCGCGACATGTGTGATAAATATTGAAATATCCTAATTAAAATGTTTTAATAATAATATTTAAAAAATGTAGAAATTAATAATTTAAATGACAATTACATATTATGATCGAATAAGCTAACTTGTAAAGCGCAACATGTTACTTTAAAGCGCGCAAAATCGGGTATTCGGACAATAAATATTCGCATATTTATTTGACATTTGTTCACTTTACAAAACAAACGAGGATTAACGAAAGATCGCTATCGCTATTCATCCAGATGTAATCGTGAACGGAATGACAGCGCGTGGAGTCCGCGCACGTGCGTCAGCCATGCACGCCACAATGGCTGTATGTAAACAAACGGAGCGCGATTTCGCGTAAGAGAAGTTCCTATCATTGACTTCGTCAAAAACGCGCGGGGATTGAACGAGATCGCGCGAAACAAGACTATTCCTAGGTGACGTTTCAGGCGAGGCGTTCGAGAGAATCGCAATTCGAGAGAGATCGATTTAAGCGAGCGCGTGAATTCGTACCTGCAGCTTTTGCTTGTCCTCGACCAGGTGCACGTCCTGGTGATCACTGTCCTCGTGACCTGGCGGCACCGCATTCGGATGTCCGCCCGCGGGAGAACGCGAGTCCTTGCCATCACCGGAGGCCCGCGGCGGCACCGGCAGCAGCAGCTCCGGTCCCGCCTTCTGCATGCGTTGATACACACGGTAAACACTGTTCACGGCCGCGCCGCCGGTGCGAAAATCCGGCAGGAAGAAGAACGCGCCGAAGCACACGACGCCGAACGTCAGGAATACCAGGAGAATCAGGTACTTCTCGCGCGGACGAAAGGACCGTCTCGTGAACAACGGCACCGGCACACCGTTCGCGAAGCGCTGGTACGACGGCAGCGCACCGGCCGACGTGGTCATCTTACCGCGAACACTCGACACCCGTGCAACGCGCCGCGGCACTTAATCACCACCCCGGTGTTGCGGATCCGCGAAAACTCGAGCACCCGTGCGCGTTTCGCCCGTGCTGTATCAGCCGTCATACGCCATTACGAATGCGAGCACCACCTGCGTGCGACGGTTGACATCGCCACGGCTGGTGATCGTAGCGCCGATCAGCTGACGTGGCGCGCGCGAGAGACAGCGCCACGTGACCGCGGCGTCACTTACGTTCGCGCCGGTAACACAGGCATCTAAATGCTCGCGCAATTCGATGGACTCGCTGTCGGTCAGTGAGAGCACGCGTCGGCACGTCCGCCATTTGCTTTTCCTATTATTACGTTATACGACGAAAGGATGATATGCAAATTGAGACTTTCAAACTTTACCGTATTGTTACTGCGGGGTACATTTTATTGTAATAGAAGCGCGCATGAGATTTTATTTCTAATATTTAACTAGCGAAAGAGCACGTACGGCGAGAATAATAAAGTCTCTATCGAAATGCATACGAATCATACGGAATAAGACGAGTATAATAAATAAATTTAATCAACCGTTGTGTAACGCCGCTCTCATCTTTCCGACGCCGACGACGAGTTCATCTCGCGGTTTCACGAAATATAGAACAAAGCTAATCTTCGATCACGCGCGTCGATTATAAAACGGCGATAAACGGCGTCCGACGATTCTCGGCAGGCCCGGCTTGCAAGACGCAAGACTGACGCCCCGACGCCCGACGCTAAACTGCGAAACAATTATACTAACCGTTTTTGTTATAGGAGTGAGATCTGAGGGCGCGATTTCAAACCGCTACCACGTGAATCAAGTATGGCACGATGTGAATTATTTGACGCTCGTTTCCATTAAACGTATACGCATATGGAATCTAGAGCAAATATTACATAATTTTTACCATAAATTATTATTAACAAACGCATTGCTCGATAATTGATTTATCATTACTAGAATAATATATTATTTTATATAATATTTCATTTTTTAAATAGATGTAGGAGAGTACGATCGCTCCATGATTCTAAATTATATTATACTTTATAGCATGTGACAAGTTATTTCTAAATTACATTTTTAAATTACATTTATCTCGTTTCCGCATCGAAATATTTTGCTTTATACATAATGTTATATTATTCTGAAGAAATGTAAATACAAGGCAGATTGTTTGACATTCCATGTTTCGCGAAAAGACAGTAAATAAACAAGTTACTTGATCGTGCTTGTTTGTAATATTTCGCAAATGTTAGTAATCACTAGGCTTGAATTTCAAAAGTCTGATATGAAGGATTTAATAATAAATCTGATCTATCCGAAAGTGTGCGTGATTCGATATCTGTACATCAATCAAACATTTTTACGGATGTCTCTACTGCCCCTATTGTATAAGTCGTATTATAGTTTCATCTCTTTTGCATCTTTTTATCACGTATATAAAGTACAGTATTATATTAAAGTGCAGCATCATTATCTATACACACACAAATGATATTTACAAAGATCAGTTTATATATCACGATTATAAAACATAAGGTTTCTGCATTTAAAAAGAAATGAAAAAAAAATATACAAAAATTAAATGAAAGAACATTTATTATCTTATTGTATATAATGTTTCTGATACTATTATCATTACATAAAGACAGGGAGAGAGAAAGAAAGAGAGAGAGAGAGAGAGAGAGAGAGAGAGAGAGAGAGAGAGAGAGAGAGAGAGAGAGAGAGAGAGAGAGAGAGAGAGAGAGAGAGAGAGAACAAATATATATGTGTGTGT
Source organism: Lasius fuliginosus (assembly GCA_949152495.1). Taxonomy (NCBI): domain Eukaryota; kingdom Metazoa; phylum Arthropoda; class Insecta; order Hymenoptera; family Formicidae; genus Lasius; species Lasius fuliginosus. The sequence goes on from OX424447.1 coordinate 10,292,992, forward strand.
ATGTACATATGTGTGTGGCTGTGTATATGAATGTATATGGCTGTGTATATGTGTGTACGCGATTGCAATGTCATATAAAGAAACGAAATAGATAGAAACGAAATTAGATAGTTACCGACTTTTCTGTTCAAAATATATTTCACATACTTTAATCATATATACAAGTCAGAAAGATATAATTATAAATAAAATTTATAATATCACTTATACGAGAAATTTTTAAAAAAGAGAGCATTGCTCTCTTTTTTAATATTGCTTGATCAACATTCATGACATAATTATTGCGTTCTACAGATGCATCAGCATAGTAATCGTCAAAGCGGTTTTCACCCAGAAATTATCCGATTATGATAATAATGCTGATGAATTTACAGAAATATGCCATGGCACAACTGATATATGGTGTATGTGTTTCACGAGAACGTGTTTTAAATATGGTATGTTAATATAAATGTATGTAACACATTACGTAGCAGCAATTTTCTCATATTGCTATCATGTGTTATATGGTTACTGAATATATTCAAAAACTCACATTTGAGATTGTCATTAGATAAGTTGCACATTAATCAGAAGCTTTCAAAATAATATGTCAATTAAAATTAAAAAATACAAGTGAGCATAATTAAAAGGTAAAATACACTATTGTTGCTAAATTTTTAGCTGCTTAACTTATTGCATATCAATATTTCGATTCGTATAATAAAAATCTACAAATGTTTCAGTTACAATTGAATAATGTATTATATAATAATATTATATTAATTCTTGAATATAGAACAAAAGATACAACGTTACAAAGAAAAATCTATCGATCCCTGTATCGATTTCTACGAACATGTTTGTGATAATTGGGCAGAAAACAATCCTATATTTTGTATACAATCTCTAATTAGATCACTGTATCATATCACATTAGACACTGTATCATACCACATTATCCGCTTTTCTCGATTTCCTATATAAATACATTTGAAATTGGGCTTTTTTTTACATTACTATTTTTATGCTTGCAATTGTTTACGAATGTTGTTAATACATATTTGATAATAACGAGTTGCTGGCAGAATGTATCATAGATTAAATATAATATTGATATGTAAAATTACTTACATATATGTGTATGACCCGATACCATATTATAAATGCCATATTATTAATTAAAAGTTTTTAATTTTATCATGGTATTTAAGTGATAAAAGATTCATTGACATATCTCTAGTACATGCTCTAGATAGAATCAATCTAAGTACTATCATTTATATATGACTAGAGTTACTTTAATTACAAGTGATACATTAGCTGTACTATGTGTTATCTAAATTAATTGTTTATATAATATATTTAATTACGTTTAATATATTATAAAAAATCTGATAACATAATTAAAAACTTAAGAAAGAAAATTCTTCTATTGTCCATTTGATACCTTTCAGTTTTATTAACAACTTCATTAACTATGGTGCGATAGGTTCTCTTATAGGATACGAACTCGCTTACGGAATAAGCATTGGTAAATTTAAAGAAATAAATAAAGATATTTGTAAAATATCAAAATTATCATCATTTATGTAATGTGCAGGAGAACTCTTTAGGCGTTATTAATGCCTTTCACTTCCAGAGGCATTTTCGAATCAAATGCATTGTGTCTAGATATTATCGTATTACGTCTCATTGTTATGTCTGAGAGTTTGACATTTTTACGTGCGATTTGAAAATACCTAATTCGCAGAGCATTAAATTTAGAAGGCGTTAATATCTCTCAGTCTCGAGATTAGAGATTTGCCTGTTATTTGTAAATGTTTATATTTCTTTTCAAATGACAATTAACAAACGTAAGAATATGCATATATAAAATCATACTCGGCATGTAATATATGTTAATTTGTTCTTAGCATTTTAAGTTCCACAAACTAATTTCACAAACTAATCCTTGTGAGACTAATTTTTATTAAAACTATTTTAGTCAAATGAAAAATTGGCCGAGATTCCTACAATAAAACTTACTGATTACATTGGCAACTATTAAATATTTTTATTATATTTATATTAATTATTAATTATAATCATAATTAATAATAATAGTTATTAATTAATGATAATAGTTGATGATAATGATTATTTTATTTTTGAATATATTTCTTTTTTAAAGATGCAATATAATAAAAAATAATTACAAGATATGTATTTAGAAAATTAGAAAATGTATAAAGTTTTATTTATTAATTTCACTATTGGTTAAGATAAATTTTGACAAAGTAATATTGTAAAGGAGCTTTATTAATGTGTTTTACAATAAAAATAAAGTATTTTTAAAACAAAATACTCACATACAAAAAGTATAAAATCAGACATTTGTACATTTAACTAACACTTGGAAAGTGATACAGTGTAACGCAATATATGTTAATACACAAGAAGACGTAACTTTAAAGATTATTAACGTAAAATAAACTCCACGCATTCTCAGAGATCAAGTTTCATCTGCTATCTACTTATAGCTCTTCTCTTGCAATCTTGTAATATAATTTCTATCTTAACGAGATAAGTTTTACGTAGCATGGCTAGTATCACAATTCCATAACTATCCACATCTTTTCAATAAAATACAATTTGCACTAAGAGCATACAAGTATACAAAAACTGAAAGTACGGTTCGCTTAAGTATAACTTATAAAATGAATTATTGGTTTCGCTGATTTTAAGAAGCATGATATGAAATTCACTTATATACAAATGAAAATAGTGCAGACATGAACGTTATAATATAACAATATAACGCCTCAATGATACATTGATTAAGTACATTATTGTATATAATATAAACATGTAATGGACATATTTAAAAATTATGTTAGAGTCAGCGTATTATAATAATAATCTTCAACAAGCATTAAAATATGTCTAAAAAGATATAATATTAAGTACAATCTGTTTCTATATCTAATGTAAATTATAGAAATGAGATTATCGGTAATATTGTACATGAGTGTAAATAATATAGCTGCACGATGAGGGTCTCTGATCGAAAATCAATATTAATATTTATACAATGTAAATAATATATTTATATGTGAATATATATTCATGTTTACTTCATCGAAGGTCATCATTAGTAAAATTAAAATTATTAGAATACTATGTGTATTTAATTTTATATGTAAATTATATATCTAAAAATTTAATGAGTTGCATGCAAGAGATTTAAAACATGCAATGCATGAACATTACATTTCTAATTTTCAATGTATTATATTCCTGCAATTGCATGTACTGCGGATCATTTAAATTGTGATACAATGCCGCTATAAAAAAATGTAAACATTTTGGATTTTTGTGAGTATCAATAATTATTTTTGTTGACGCAGTAATTAATTAATTAATTCTACAAAGAGGATGATGCTATTCCTTCATCAAAGAATGTGTGGACATTCAGTTTTTAATCCAAATTAATGAGAAACGGTTCAAGCGGTTTTGTTAACCGGTCGGAAGCGAGACATGTAAAAATCGCAGTCTGTGCAATAAAGCGTTGGCTCAAGCACATTTCTCTTTCGACAGAGATTGCAGGGTGTCACGCATGCTCTTATGGTGGTCGTCGGCGCTTGTAAAGAAGACTGCGTTACTATCGGCTGCGTCACCATCGGGACGACTTTCGCGGTAGACATTGCGAAATGCATCTGTTTGGAGAGCGGAGGATGCTGATAGGCCGGATACTTCACATTCGGCTGTATCTGACCGTTCTGCAGAGTCTTAGGATACGTTTGATTAGGCATCACGGAATTTTGTTGATCTGTTTTCTGAGATGCTAATTGTCGCTGGTAATTGTCATGTCTCTGCTGATAATTCTGCGTGTTTTGTTGCAATTGATGCTGATAAAATGCGGATGAATTAGACGACAATTGATACTGTGGTAATGGTTGACCCGCTCTATTCTGCGGAAGAACGGCTTGATAGGGATGACCCTGATAGGAACTTTGAGAGTATTGACTTTGATACGGACTCGGTGATTGATTAGGCGGATACGAAAACTGCTGCTGCGAATGCTGGACGGTTATCGGGCTGGCGTTGTGAGATGAGATCCTTTGATTCAGCGTATTCTGCTGCGATTGAACGCTCGCCTGCTTGTTCATCTGATTGTGCTGCTGCTCCAATTGATAATACGTTCCGTAGCCGTTTTTCTGAGATAATCCTTTCGTCTGCTGCATATTATTTTGTATGTACTGTCCGTGCATCTGCGTGGGATAAGGACTGGCTGGCTTCTGGGTTTGAGATAAAGGAATGGTTTGAGGTCTCAGATGAGATGCTTGCGTCTGCGGATACATCGACTGTAGGTATTGCGTATATGCGTTCTGTGTGTGTCTGATATGCTGTTGCGGTAAATAAGACGTGGAGGTTTTCGAGGTGTTCATAGGAATACCAGCATATGTCTCTCTACCATCGACGACATCTTTGCCTTCACTTCCACAAGACTTCTTATCCGTTAGCAATCCGATGGAATTCTCACTTGAATTCTGTCGTCCAAATGTAGGTTTAATGGTATCTGGAACTGGATTAATGCTTCTCAGCTGATCCTGGAAAGGTGTCGCCGGCACGCTATCAGCTTCGCTCTTTAAAGGAAGCGTCTGTTGTTGGAATTTCGCGACAGTATTTTCACGATTCGTTTCCGCTTCTTGAAGACTTCTGATTTCTCGCAGCACTTGAGCAGTTTCAGGTTTGTTCATTGCAGAACGTAAAACTCTCTCCAGAATAGGATTAGGTATATACGAATCCTTTTCGTCATCCTCCGCTGTTGCAACGAGCACCACTTGATCACAGAATGATACACTTTTCTTCTTCCCTATCCGCCGTTTCACCTTTCTCGGGGCAATGTCCTCCTCGCTTGGTAGTATCGTTGTATTCTGTATGGTGTTCTGCATCGCCACTTCGCTGATATCATCTTCCGGACAATCAATGGGCAAACCGTTCTCGTGCGGTAGTGTCAAGGACATGGATAATATCGCGACATTTAATTCGCTCTGTTGAACGCTGGAATTGTTCGATGGCATCGCAACAAAGGTGTTCTGGCTGGAACTAGAATCAAAATTAGATTTCAAAACGGCCTGAGAACTTGGAGTCTCCGTAAAGACTACAGAATTCTCAGAGGATAATTTGCTAATCGATTTCGTTCCCTCCATCGATGATGTCTCTTGAGGCATATTCGATGTAAGCATTGGAGAAATACAATTCACATTCTGCTTCGATTGAGGTTTTATGTCTGCTTCTGACTTCGCTACCGGTTGCAGCTTAATCTGTTCAAACCTAGCAGCCATGTCTTTTACCGAAGAAACGACTCTCGGGCAATCCGTAACATCATGACCCTGATCGTATCCCTGTCCGAGATTGTTCATCATTAAGTCGCTGGTTCTTCTAGCGATAGTCGGTCCTTGAATTGTCGGCATTGATGGAGTCCTCACTTTTGGAATGTCTTGATTTAAAGATCCTTGCCTCTTCATTTTTCTCTCTGCCTGTTTAGCTTGTAATTCTCTCAACCACGTTTCGCTCGATGACTTCTCTTCGTCCTCGTGCTCCTCCGGCCGTTTCTCTTCACTTGAATCAGTCAAGATCTGTTCCCTCTTGCTTTGCAACTGCGCTAACAAGCTGGTAATTTGCTGTGCTTCGTATTGTTGCGCACGTTGTTGCGATTGAACGGAAATTTGATGCTGTTGAATCTCTTGAAGATGAATCGGCTCATCAATCGGCGGAGGCGGCGGGGGGAAATCCTCACTAGTTTGTCTCGAATGCGATACCGAATGAATTGATGGATATGGCGGTGGTGGAAAGTCTTCGCTCGGTTGCCGTGAATGCGAAGTATTGCTGTTTTCGGGATAGGGCGGCAGAGAATCCGGCTGAAATTGTTGCTTAATAGGACTTTGCTCATTGTGAACGTCCGCACGAGTAACGACGAAAGTCGGTTCATAAAGAATGCCGTTAGCATATTGCACAACGTCATCCTGGATTCTAGGCTTATTATTGTATTTTGTTTGGCACGTCCCAGAAATATTGTTGCTCTGCTCATTATAGGACGGTATAAACGGAAGAGAATGAGATTCCGAAGAGTAATCGGCATAGTCTGAGTTTCTGTTCGCCACATTGGATGAGTTGCTCGCATTTATGTGATTCCAATAAGCACTGTTCTGATCCTGCGACGAATTGGGCGCGCACCGATTATCCGGTAAAGGATACACAACTTTGTCAGATTGTTGCTCATTGTGCATTTCGCTCGAACATTTAGATTTGCTAAGCTGAGAAGTGGTCCTGAGCGGAGGAGGTGGAGGCACTTTCGCAACGTGTAACACTTTGCCGGCGCTGCCATGGAAGCTCTTTCTCATCAAACGACTTCTCTCGAGATTCGGATTGCTGGTATTTCCAGATCCACCGTTTCCGGCGAACTCCAGATGCCCTTCTGATAAATAACCGCTCAATGACTGATTTACATCGTTCCCTTTCAAACCAACGCTAGAATCATCCAATGACTGTTTCGGTAAAATATTAGGGGATCCTTCCGGGTTCACGTTCGTCTGGCCATCTTGACCTTCTCGTAAATCCGGCATACTCCTATTTTTTCTCTTGATCAATCCGCCCATGAGCAATTTTCTGCGTATTTTATGCTGCTTCTTGCCCTGTTTCTGTTCTACTGCAGTCGTGTTGTTGAGCTGCGTATTCCTGCTCGTAGTTGTATTAGTTTCGGTGATTTCCTTCGGCTTCTCAATTTTTACTCCTTTTGGAGACGGTGACAATCGAGATGGTGCTATCGAAAAATCTTTTGATACATTTTTGTTCCTCTCTTCGCTTCTCGCGCGTTTCTTGTCCTTCTTATCGTCGTCACAGCGTTTCGTACGACTGAACAAACCAGTCCTTTGTGTTGGACGATCGTAAAGCATGTATTCCTCGTCTTCGATAACATTCACTGCCGTTGCTTTACTGCGTAGAGTCTTCTTCTTCGGTAAAGTAGCATAAATCTCGATACTCTTCGTGGTAGGTTTATCTACCGACGCTGGTGTGTTCACTAGAAGCTCCCGACTATTTTGTCGAGAATGATTACCTTTATCTCGTGAACTTTGCCTCGAATGTTGGCTTGATTTACTATTTTCTCGAGAGTGTCTTCCTTCAGGTACACCTTCTAAAAAAAAACAATGTTAAATATTTCTATTTTGCATGTCTCGACAGAACAATATTGATATTTTTATCTCTTACCTTCTTTGTCACCGTTAACAGTCGCTTGTTCTTGTAGCATTCTTCTATGCAAACTTCTCGTTCTCATGACGCAAGTATTATGTTTCATTCTTGCTATCGTAATCGTATGAGGATTATTATACGGGGCGTCCATCGCGGCTCTGGCTTTACTGCTGGCCGCATTGCACAATGCCACGGCCGTGTTAAGATCGCCAGCATCTTCGGCGGCACGGGATTTATCCAGCAACGCGTCCGTTTCCTTGCACAACCGTTCGCAATCATCGCCAGAAGAAGGTTGATAACCTTCTGGTATTTGAGCAAGCTATAAGGAACAGCATTTAAGTTACAAATAAATGCGCCTAGATATCTTGTAGCAATTAAAAATTGTTACTATTTGAAATTCTGTACACATATTATTGTTTTCAATTTTGTTAAAACACAAGTTTACCTGTAAATTATGCTTTAAGCCCTGCTGAAGTGGAAGACTGTCCGTAGAGGACAAAGAATACGAGTCGTAACCGGCATCGTAATGACCGCTGCTGCTACTCGAGAGTTCTCCAGATTTGATAGGGCTTTTAGGTACATTTGAGTTTCTTTGCATTTTATTAACAATATACAAATACGTATTGTCCATCGTGGTCGACGAACTCGATGACGCACTGTTTCGATCACCGGACCAGTTGCCGGAATCCCGTCTTCGAGGCACATTCATATGATCAGGGATGCTGATACCATCTTGCGGAGCCGATCCCACGCTTAAACTACGTGTCAATTGCATTTGCTGTTTCTTCTGTTGTTGCATTACGTTTTCCACGGCGCGACGACTAATATATTTCGATTCTATTTCACCGTCAACCGCATCTACGCCCTGGGCAATATTAATTTGAAGTCAGTAAATTGAACGCAAAGTCTATACATCTGCTTTTCGAGAGAGAAAAAATATGAATCTATAAAAAATTATTAGAGTAAGTATTTATATTATTGCAACGTACCTGATTGCTAAATATATTATTCTGGATATCTGTGAGATTCTGGTAATCACTGTAAATGCTTCGTTGAGTATAGTGATGAGGCGGACTGTCTGGATTGGGTGTGATGGCACGTCTGGCAGTGCTGTTGATGGATGGCTTTTCAGGACTAGGTGTAATCGAACGGCGAACGCTATTCTTTGGGGACGTCTTTAAACCATTATTATTCGGAAAAGGGATAACAGTCTTTGGAGCGTTCTCTGTATTAACCGGAGTACCGGCGGGCGTCGCATACAGAAGTAGTAAAGGTTGATAGCGACCTCTCCTACACTTTTCCACGACTTGCTCCCACCGAGGTCCAATTTCCTTGACAGTGGCGTCATCGAAATAGATCCACACCTAGAAATTTACCAACTCGTAGATTATAAATTGAATTAAAATCACTGATTAAAATGCAAACGTAAAATTAAGTAACACTTACCTTTAATTTCGTATGAAAGAAGAAGGTAGAATAATGTTTTCCGTAATAGGTAACCACTCCTACGAGATTATGCACGGTAGAGGCACCCCATCGAGAATCCACAACGCTATGGAAGACGTCACTAAGCCGAAGGGACGTGCCTACGGTCGCGAAGACATCCATGATATGCTCCAACGACGGTCGTTCACTGTCCCAGACGACACCAACAGAGACTATTTCCGGCCGATTCATTAGTGTCCGGCATATTTGAATTTTTGCACCGCAAGAACTCTGAAAAAAAGAAATTAAGGTAAATGTATTGTTAACGCAATCTATTAATAATCTATTAATAATTCTAAAATTACGTGCACATTTTGTTCGGCTTGCCTTTATTCTCGAGAGAAAGTTTTAGAGTCATCGCATATAAATTCGTAGAAAGAGTATATTCATAAAAATCGTGTTCGAATGAATCAGTCGCCAGTAATCTTATTTAAAATCCAACACTATGAGTGGACTATCATAAAATTGATGACAAAATATAATACGCAAGATAGAGACATGTTACTCACAATTCGACCAAGCATTTCGTAAAAGGTATTCGTTTAGCCTTGCTTACCGGACAGTCCCGGATGTCACCCATCCCGCCAGCTCTTCGGAGAAGTTGTCCAAAGAGATCCGGACTATTCCTAGAATTCAGCGACGTTTGATGAGCCTGAGATGTTAACGCTGATGCAGACACATAATGAACCATCTACAAATAAAGAAAGAAAATAATATTTATTTATTTTTATTTAATAATTCCAAATTTTTTAAAAAATTAAGATTTATAAAAATAATAGAACGTATGTATGAAAAGAAACAAATTAGGAATATATTGTAAAATAATAGACAAAATATTCAGATTTTCTTCATGATAAACGAAAATAAAAGCCGTGACCGATATATATTGTGACAGTCAAGTTTGTCAAAAGCATACTTTTTCAAAGTATTTGCTAAAAATTTTATTAATAGAAAAGTGATTTTGATTGCATGATTCGTTCAGAATTGCAATAAGAACCAAACTTTTCTGATATCCTAAAAATTATAACAATAGATTGGTGATAGAAGCCAAAATCTATCAAATACCATTTAACAGCATACCATTTAACTTGAGATCTGTTTATGTAATTATTTAATTAATTGTAAGTTAAATTTAGCGTATAAAATAAAATTCTTCATTACCTAATTGTATAAATATAAACAAAGTTAAAAATTGGTATCAAATAATTTGATCAATATGCTAATATTTAAATAATTACGAAACAGTGCATTTCGATTTCTGTCGCCATTCTACTGTCATGTTATTATATGCACTTGCGTGCTTTGCCGCAAGTTTATTGCAATTGATATGAATCTGTTTGCAATATTCTGATCAAATCTATCACCGAACTGTCGATATACTGTTAATATTTTGCTCAATAAATAACAATAACTAGTTTTATGCTTTTCACGATTCGCTAGTTAACGATGCCGATATCACATTAAGAAAAATCATTCACCTATTTTAGCGATTAAAAACAATAATTTTCAAGAAGAGAGACATAGTTCTATAAATGTTTATTCTTATAAATATAATTTTTCGTATTAAGTCACATTTTATACAACAAATAATATGAAAAAGAGATTCAGAAGAAATTGGTGAAAGCTGGAATAGATATTTATAAGAAATTTATAAAAGAAAAAAAAAAACAAAAACTCTATATATCTCATTGTCAGGTAAATTTAAACACGAATGCGTAGTATCAATATTATGTGAAAAATGACGTGAGTAAAAAGCGGAAAGATCATCCGAAGGTGCGATCAAAGTGTGAAATTTGGCATGTCATCTCGAAAACAAAGATGACATTTCCGATTCACTCAAAACTATTGCACATAAGGAAATTCAGAAAGGATGAATTTATGCTTGTATATACATATATATATATATATATATAATAAACTTGCACAGAAAATGTAAAAAAATTAATTGTTCATGTAAATTGTTTATGTAACAAAAATCATCGATATAAAAACAGTAAAACGCCATGTATGCATTTTTCAAAGACGGTTTTTCTTGACTGTTTTTCCATATATAATAATGTAGCATAGATGTAGAAAAGCATAATGTTAACTACCTGTGTAATGTTAATTACACGAACCTGTGTAAAAGGCAGTGGCTCCGACGTCGCACCGCAAGCTCCACAGACGCTTTGCTCGACGAGCGTCATGGCAAATTTCTGATGCGGCACACAATGCCTCGCGCTGCACATATCTTCAGCCTCGCCGCTTGCGATGTGGAGATGTATACGTAAAAGAATGTTTTCCTAAAATTGAAAACTATGCGTTAGCGAGCGCGCATTCCTTCGTAATTTCTGTCGTAACTCGTAGCCGCACTTGTAAGACCAAGTTGAACAGATATATTATTTCCACCATTTATTGCGTATGTGTATGTGTATGTATTAGTCCAAAAAATAAACTATGTTATTTCAACAAAAAAGTTAATAATTGTCAACTTTTAATTTAACGTAATAATAAAAATAATATTTAAATAATTTAAATAATTATTAAAATAATATTTTAATTTAATACGTAAAATACGCTAGCTAAAGCGCTATTGCATAGTTCAATAAGAATCTTACGTTCGAGAATATATTCAGAACAACGATATGTCATGATTATAATACTGTCCTTGCATCTATTATGCGCGTTTTCGCTGTGTAAGTAACAAATTGCATTGATATTATTCAAACCGACTAGTGTTGACATACATACGGACATACTAACGTCCAACGTGACCGTTGTGTAAACGAGAAAGTAGTATACCAGCGGTACTTGCAAGACTCAGTTAAGATCATTATTGCTAGTTCAATCTCGTGCAATCTCGTCCGAGGCACCATTAGAAACGTTCGATCAGCTTCAAAATATTCAATAACAAAAATAATGGCTTTATCCCCTTTCTAGAGCAAGAAGAAATCGATTTTAGAGAAAGATTGATTTGATTTAATTCGATTACATTTGGCGTCTGGACCTTCGTATCTGTGCCATCGAAATTTCTGCATTATTAGCAAGAAAGTCGATCTCTCTTCTTATATTCTGACGGAATATATTTATATAAATTTTCCTAAATTGCAGATGTATTATCGACTTACACTTCGCGTTTCCTTTTTGCAGTGCCTCGTTTGAAAAATCGTTTCAGCAATTTATCGCGAACAATGAGCAAAAAGCGCGTTTTAACTCTAGCGTTCGAGTCTGATCGTTTGGCAATTAACGGATTGCATTATGCGTATCGATATCTCGTTTCAATCAGAGGTAATGGCATCTGGAAAAATAGAAATATTGACACTTACGAAACATTCCGCCGCGTCGTCCATGAAACCCAGCTGAAATCTCTGCTGATCGAGAAAGCTTTCTGCCAGCGCGCGGCGCAATGTGTCGGGCGGCAGAGCGCTCTCTTGCGAAAACTGCAGCTGCGAGAACAGGTCCTGAAACAAGACAATGTGACAAGGATTTAATGCGGGAATCACCAAAGAAGATTTCTTGTCGCTCTCGCGAACGTCAGGAACGCACCAACGAGAATCATCGCGAAACATAAATACAGTGAAAGACGACATAGTTTTATATCTTTATATGCATAATAAACTTATATTATTAATATTTAGTAGGAGTCTTTTTTAAATCAAAGATTCAAGTTTTCATAGAACTGCAGACGTGTGTTTTTTTTTTATATGTGTTTATTTATCTTTGTCATTTTAATTTTAAGTATATTGCGCCACAAGCATCTACAGATATGAATATAACGAATAGGCGGAATAAATTTTCATCATATTACAGAAGATGAAGAGATTATTTTTTGTCTAATAAACACAGCATCGAGAACTCTGTAAAGAACTGTTAATTCTGTTTAACAATTAATAATTATAGAATAATCTTGAATTGCGGCCACGTTATAATGAAATTGTTTAACTTTGGATATAATATATGCTTCCAGTAACATTTAGTTACACACTTTAGGCGAATAAATTTGTATTTGAATTTCGATAATGCAAATGTAACAAAATGTAGATACAATTTGTATAAATATTTCATTAAATAAACAAAAGAGAGAGAGATTAATTTGAATTCTCTTGCGCAGAATTACGTGAGTCCTCGCCGATAAAACCGTTGGTTCTGTGATAATATCACATTGTAACGCTAAACCTACCGCATTGCTCTGCTTCTTTCGTTTCCCTAATCAACATATCCACGAGATAATCGGACGCTGCATAGGTAATTCCGCGAAACGCGCAAACGATTTTGCAACGAGAAGAAGGCGAGGAAAAACCTGGAGACGACCGATGGGACATCGGTATTACCATACGGCATTACCTCGAGTTTTGCGTCGCCGTATGCAATCATGATACATGGCAGAGGTCAAACAGAAATGCTACGCGGACCGGTCGTAATTTGCGACCTATCGGCAGCAGCCGGGCTTTAGCAGGTTTCGTAATCCCTACGCGATTGATGAGCGGCGATTACAGGTATAGAAAGTCAATGCAGTACTTCGAGATATTTGCTTAACGCGATATTTCGACAAAAGTATCGAATGCGGAAGAAAAATAAAGCTATTGGAGCAGTTCGTTAAATCACGATCAAACCACCATGTGAGTTACAAATCTGTTTTTATAACTTGCAAAAAAATCTGATAGATAATGTTATATAGATGATGAATAGAAACGGATAGAACGATAAAGGACAACACGTAAGGCAGATTCAATTTCTATAATGGTGTTCGAATGATTCAGTCGGAGTTCGTATCAGTCATGTCGTTGTGTTACGTGCGAGGCGGCGACCTAGTACACTACGTCAATTTGCGTCTGAAGTGAAATTCTTCAATGAAAGTTACTGCATATCGTGCACTGTTAACGATGACGGTAGCGAAAGATGTGTTACGTGCCCCGGTCGACGTAAAAGCGACGATAATAACGGCACGTCTCGTGTGCACATCGGGAAGAGGAGGACGTCGCACCTGTTCGAGACAGCTTTGACGTCTGATGAAGAAGAAACCGGCAGGTTTTAGTGTACGCATCAGAAATTGCGTTAGATCGAGCGAGATCGTCGAATGAAAGCGATCGACTTCATCGGTCATTAATTTTAGTTACATACTTTTCGAAACTCTTTATTACGGTATTTCGAGATAAAATATCGTATCTATTCTATATAAAAAAATCGTTGTTAAAAAAATAGCGAATAGCTTTCAATATCATTAATATTTTATATGCTGCTCATAGAAGAGAGAGTAAATTATAATTACACACGCGCGTTGAAACCATCGCATGATCAAGCATTCTCAAGCTACGGTACGTAATAATTTGAGAGAAACTATACGCGTGTGGATTGTCTTAAGAAGTCTTGTCTTAACTTGGCCGGTGAATCATTATAACTAGATTAATTAGAGTTATTTTTGTCATTAAGAATGTCTATGATCCGTCAAGGAATTCTATAATGCGCGACTTTCTAAATTAATTCTAGGTTACTAAAGAAGTCAACAAAGCATGTGCGTACTTTTTTCAGCTCACTCAGCTCGATATTGCATACCGAGTTTTCTCTCTCTATACCGCTGTCTTCGCCTTCCTCTTCTTTCTTAACTTCAGCTTCAACTCTCGTCTCTTTTTTTTCATCCTTTTTTACTTCCCGATGAGATACGGACAATGTCGGCGTCGTCGACGCAGACGTCGTTGCCGACGTATTCTGACGAACTTTCATCCACTTCAACATTTTTTCATTTTACACACTCAGAGTTACACACAGGCGTAAATTTCGTCGTCTTCTATTGATTTGCTCTACGATTCTGCGAATACATCGCGGTTATCTCCGAAAGTCGTCGTCGAGTAAATTTGTATTGCAAAGATTTTATTGAATTCGTTCGAATGCCGGTACGCTCCAAAATTGAAACGAAAACATCATGCGAGATGAAATGTCCTCCAAAGCAGGTTAAAGACAAATACGAATTTCCACTCAGCAGAAAACTCCTCGTGATCCTTAGCACGATAGCGTTGTTTGCAGTGTCTACACGCGACACGTTACATGTCAGTCTAATAATATCGCTTGGTTACACTTGCTGTAACTTTACACTGTACTCTTTCCCTTGTACTTAGTCTCTCCCTTCTTCGATCTTCCTTCTTTTTAGGCAATAATATACATTGTTATCTCTTCTGTTTGCCGTCTCAAGCGGTTTGGTATTCCTTGCGAGCTGCGATAACTGCGTGGCAAATACGGTAAAATTAGGAGCAATGACCGCTTTTTACTATGTTCAACCCTCTCCTATTTTGCCTTTATTGAAATATCATTTCATTTTTATTTTCGAGCATTGATTTCTGGACGATGTCGCGATAAATGTTACAAACGTTATTCTATGATGTGGGACTTTGCGTAATAACGTTGCAACCGCAGTCGCAGAGGATCAGATAAATAAGAGAGCGTTTAAGAATACGAAATGACGAAGAAGGAAGAATCGAAGGTTGACGATGAGCAAACAGTTATACCTTAGGCGAGAGAGTCAGGCAAATGCCTGTTTATAAAGAATTATATGCAGCAATTGCATGCCGGATATGCTGGTAGAAACCGTTGCCAGATGAATCGATTAAACACTTATTTAGCCGGTAAAGCCATCCTTTCAATTCGTGATAAGCTCGCAATTCTTTTATTATCACGACTTCAAGAATCCTCGGTGATTCTGTAAATAATTTTAAGGTGCTCGTCCACGTTCGCCAGAGAGCAGTCCTGAAGGATTCTTCGTTGGGAGAATTTAAAGCGATCATACGGCAAAAAACCTGCTCGAAAGAATTTCTCTACAAGTTTCGCTGGATATTTAGAGAAAGATTTATGCTAGGATTTCTCTACGCGACTTGATCCTTCGGATCACAGGTAGAATAATTTTTGCCGTATATTTACAACAAAAATTACGTTCTACAATAAAATTTATTTCTTCAAATGATACAGTTGCGCCTCTATTAACGATTGAATTGAATGTTGGCATAAGATCACCTTGTTCCACCTCGATGTACCACGTGCTTCTCTCGTTCCGCCGCGTTAACTTATCAAACGAACGAGGAACAACTTTCTTCTATCACAACCATCGCTGCTCCATATCTTTATACCTCAATATTCAACGAAGATTTTATCACCATTGTTATTTAACTACGCGACACTTATGCACAAAAAAGCTGATACATCATCACGAAACAAGATTATGCCGCGAGTTCCTTCCTTGCTAACAGCTTCCGCTCCAGTTCTGGATCACGAAGAAGCGCGAGGATGGAAGTATTTTCCTGCGCATAGCTTCGCTAATTTAAACAACACGATCGCGCGGTGAAACGTGGAGGAAGACCACAGAACTACCTGCCTGCACGCGGTGCCTTGCACCCGTACATGAAGTCAGCGACTCACAGTGTACTGGCGAATATCTCCCACCCTCTTTTCTGGTTCTCCTCGTCTTTCTCTTCTCTCTAAGAGACCATACGGTGTCCCCTTTCTCTCTCCATCCCACCTTCTGATAGACCCAAGGAGCCAATGACGTCACCCGTTTAGCTATCCTACGTTCACCTACCTACCTGAACGACCAGCAGCCCAATCAGGGCTGTAACTCTTTGGAACGATCCGTAGGGACGACTCGTTTCTCCAGAAAAGAGATAAACCGGATGATGATGAATCGTCCGATCCGTCGTTTCCGTGAAAATTTGCATTTTTTTTTGCTGTTGGAAAAAGTCGCCACTACGCGATAATTCGTTATAATGCGGTTTATTTTTAAATTTATTTTTCTGTGCAATTTATCATGATGCTGTGACGTTATTTCGCGATTAATACGTAAAGTGTAATAGAAAGTCGAATTAATATTTCGCATCGAGCTCGTCTCTTCCATTAGGAATCTAAAGATATTGATGCTTCCTTATGTAATTGCGATTATTCATCCAAGTCGAACTGTCAAATTGAACAATGTCCCTCGTGGGCGACCAGCATTCGTGTTCCATTCCTGACATTCACCTAACAGAGTTACGAGAATCCTGAGGAACGACTACATTTGGTCATATAATATAAATATACGTATAGAGTGTTAATAAATTGTAAGGAAAATATGATGTAATACATCGCCATATAAGAAACAAATGCGACCTCGCTATCGTGTATATTCTCATTGATATAGCAATATACGCACATGAGATTTAACAACGAAATATCGAGAGCGAAATCTGATTGCGGATAGTGTGTTAAATTCAAACTAAAGCCAGGGCACTTTATTTAATATTACTTGTAAAATATTGTGGCGAATTAATGTCACATAGTATCGAGCAGGAAATTACGTCGATTAAATATTGACGGTATTATTTAATCAAAAAGCGTAGGCACTTGTCGCGTAAGAGCAGTAGCCATTTACGTAGGCTTAGAACATTTCCTCCTTCGTTTGCGAGACAGGATGCAGATTTATTTAAATTTACTTGTAAAACGCCCGACTTTGAACGAGTATTTAAATGGTAACGGTAACATGCCTGCGCTTTCAATGTGTTGCTCTGTAAAAAGATTCAGCAGTCGGAATAAAATTTCCTCAATAATTTCTTCGAGAAAGTATCTTGATCTTATTAATTTAGATAATAAGATGCAATAAAAAATGTGTTATTAAATATAAAATATAACATTAAATGAAAGTTGAGAAAAAGTAATTTGCATCGCTGTTGAAGATTCCGACATAAGAATTCAAAGGAATTATTGGCGTTGGCCGTAAATGATTTTATAATAGCGGGAAATTATCTTGGATGTCCGTAATCAAAGTGGTAATCTATATAACACGTGTTTTTATGACAAATTATCGCGAAAAAAAGGTTACAGATCGCGCCTTCAGCAAGATTTATTTTGTGTATCTTGAAAGTAACGATTTGCATTTTACTTAATATTATTTTTAAAATATTGTGAATTAATCGCACACAGTATCGAACAGGAAATTACGTCGGTTTGTTGTTTAGCGAATAATCTTAATTGATAGTTCTCAAAATTATGTATACAGTCACCATTTATCATTATTGTCTAACTAACTGTATTCAGAACACGAAAACATGTAAAGATGTAAGAATTATGCTTATAAGCACTGCCGATATGATCTGTGCTATTAGAAACACTGTACAGTTCATATCACACAGCTGCATCAAAATTAAATTTCATAATGCAAGGATTGTTTAAATTTTGAACATTTTCCCGGCTCTTTAGAAATTGTAGATAAGTAGACAGGAAATACTTTATGGAGAAATGTCGTCGCATAAATAATCATAAAGCTAAATTACATTGTTTGCACAACACAAAAAATTCTGTTCTCTTCCTTGATTAACAGCGTAACTTGGATCGGCTAGTAATAAGAAAAAGTTGAGGATATTTATATAAATTAAGATAAGAACAAACATAATTAACAAAATTTAGTCGGAAAAGATATATTTAATATGCGCATTGTTTAAAAGTTAATATGCAAGGAGAAGGATCGTGCCACGTAACTAAGGAATCTCGTAACATTAAAGTATTCACGCCTCCTCCCCCAAAATGCGTTCATGATGAATCATCTTAGGCATTCCATTAGGGTTAAATTTCTTGTTGAATATAGATATTGACCTTCGCGTTGGTATGAAAGTATATATAATCTTTTTATTCAAAAATCTTCTTCTTTGTTTATATATAATTTTTTGTTTAATATCAAAGGCAATTAGAATTTAATATTAAAAATTTAAGATTTTAGTTTCATAATTATATTATTTCTGTTTTAATATTAACTTTAAGATATATTAGTAAGCGTGAAATTTATTTAGAAACAACTTTATCTCTCTGCATGCGTTGTAGAAATAATTGTCTAAAAATTTTGAGCGCTTCAAGAAGATAAAAGATTGTCTTAATGCCTCTTGAAAACATGTCACGATACATTTTTCGAAAAGTGTTCAGCGTAAAACCTTGAAAATCTGTCCCCTGACGATAAGCGTGTAATGGATCTTCTATGAAAGTCATAATTATTAGTCTGTGTAGTGCGTAGGATTTAGATTGTCCTATGTAAGATATTCCAAGGGTGGGTCCAAAAAGTTACCTGCGTAAAAGCCCTTGACATGTCAACATTAAGATCCAAACTCAACGAAACTATCTCAAATACCAAAATTCTTCTTTGTCCTAAATATACGTATATAACTGTATTCCAAATTTATATAACGCAAATAAATAATTCAATTACAAATAATAGTTAATTAGGCATTTACATTTAATGCTAAGTTTAGAACTATTTAATGCTCTCACGAAAAGATTATTTATCATTACGTACACGATTATAATCAAACAAGTTATGATAAATTGCGTAATAATTATGTCAAGTGCTGTAATGAGCGAGAAAATAAGCTTTGGTGTTAGTTTCGAATTGCGGTAATTTTGGACAAAATTGCACCGCTTGAAAGACGAATCTGGTAACATGAAGTGTACTGTGACCGGTGATTGTTCTTGCGAATCGTGCCCGGTACCCTACGCCTCGAGCAATTAACTCTCAAGATTGCTAATTAACCTCGTGAGAAGATCAGTGGGGAACTTACATTTCCACCTACTTCTCGAGTAGCCTCGAATATACGACGTTACCGAATACCGGTCTACAAAGTTCGCTCCTTCTCGTGGTGGATGAAATAACTGACCTTCCACGATAAAAGCAGACAACGATGGACCAACGCGCGGTTATCCTGCGGCGCTCCTCGTCAATCACGGACGAAAACGGAGAGAACATCAATGGCAAAAAATCCGTAGATCATAGATCCCGTTACAATGGTTAGCCATATCTCTACGTGATCGCATAGAACGCGACAAAGAAAATGATAGCAAATAAAAGCAAGGCTTCTATTTTTCGATATTCTGTGCAACACTAGAGGAAGAAAACAATTAAATATATGCTACATAGGTACTAGAAATATACAATGAGCGTCATTAATGTCTGCCAGTTCCGGTTTAAGCTTTTCTGAATTGATCACATTGCATACAGACATTCGTGCATTGAAAAATATTAATAATTGCCTGTCGCAAAGTTCGTTAATAATATTTCATATTATTAACTTATTATATTAAATATTAATTTAAACATAATATAAAAGTAAATTAAATGATACAACAAAATTAATAGAAAAGTTATAGTAAACAATGAACAGATTAATGCAAAGTTAACTTCTCTGTTGTAAATATTGTCCGAGTAAATTATTCGTTTGCATCGCAGATTCATTGTAAATATTTCAGCGTGAAGAGAATAGCTTGCGCGTTGAATAGAAAATAATTAGCTTCGCCTTTTCCTCACGAGTAAAACATCAAGATATTTTATCACACCCCATTTTTACTGTTACTGTGGGATTATTTCCAGATGATTTTCTCGTTGAATTTCATACAGCGCAAAACTTATCCGGAAAAAGTATTCAGTTTTTTCTTTGTGCAAAAATTACTCAAGGTTCTGTTTCCCTTTGTTAGGACGCGAAGCCGCAAGAGCTCATCGATACGTAAAAGTGTCAAGGCAGCGCATTATAAAAACTACAGCTTAGGACATTTGTCGTTACAAGCGCAACTACTGTAATCAATCTTGTTGCACGTTGTAACTAAAAGTTATAATTGAGAGGAAGACAAAGAGAGAAGCGGTTGATAAATATTTAGCTTTACAAGTTCTACAAGCAACTTCTCCGTTTGTGTATTTTTGTCTCAGAGTGTTCTCTAAAATTGGTTAAATTTTACACACATATAGAAGATATATTACATATAATAGATATAGATAGTAATTACATTAAAAGAATTATAGCTTTTTCACAATTTTTTCATTCGCTTACCTTGAGTGCGCAAAAGATGCAAGATTCTCGCATGCAAGCATGTCCAGAAAGTTCTCTGAAACTCCGTCGAAAAATGTCAAGGTGCCACAAAACCTGAAATAAAATCAGAAAATCTTATGATAACTTTCTCACACAATTATATTGATTCGAGTAAAAATTTTTCAGAAAATTTCCAGCTAAAATAAATATCTGTAAAATAAAGTTGAATTTTTCTCTTTCCCCGAAATTTTACCTTTATTTGTATATTTCTGAAACATTCATACCATCATTCTGAAAAGTTTTTAAAGTCTATATGCACATAAGTGCACCGGTAATTTGACAATTTTAGCAATGATGTATATTAATATACATAATATACACAATATACCATTTGCTCTGCCAAATTATACGCTATTAGTGGCATATGATTAAATTTCGTCATCGGTTCTGAATGAATTTATCGTATCCTTTGCATTAACGTGTACGGCGTCGAGACAAAAAAGGCTACACGTGGGTGCATACGTAACACAAACGAATATGTAAATGTATCGAGTGATTCTCTACATGGCACCTACACCCATATACGACAGTAGCCCAGTGTATCATGAGCGCATTATTATACCGGGGGAAAGTAAATCACGATTTCCGTGCCCATGTCCTGCCGCATAGCGGAACATAACTTCCCTTTTCCTGCGTCACGATGCGAAACAATATTCGATGCCTTTGAGAATAACATCAAATCTGGGCCTTTTGCGCAAAAAAATCGTTTTAACTTTAAAATTTTCTAAATTTAATATTCATAATAATATATTCTATAATAATGTAATTTTTACGACAAAGCAAAATTGTAAACACACTTGACATGAAATAAAATATATTTTACAATTGTGCTTTATACATGTTCACCGTAAGAAAACAAACTTTGTTATAATTTAAATATAACTTTTTAAAATGTAATGATAATAGAATGCGATAAAAAATTAAAACTTATTTTATTATCCCGTCATCGTTTAAAGCAGATACGTCTGCAAAAAGTATTTTCATTAAATTGGCAGAAATTTTATAAATATTAATAGAATTTATAATCACCAATTTTATCTTATATTTTGTCTCATATTTATATTTTGATTATATTTAAATTAATTATATAAGATTATCAAATTATATGTACTTTTGTAATTAATTATTAAGTAAATTAATACACGCGCATATTCTTGTTCTCTTGTTCTCTTATTGCTGTTATTATACCGCAAATGATTATGCTTCTTCCTTTTTGGAACTTTGGCGCAAAGTTATAATTTCATAAAGAACACTCATCTCAAGCGCGCTTCGATACCTGTTAATTGGTTTTCTACTCAATGCATGAACCAATTAGCGGCAAAAGCCTGCGAAAGGCTTGACGATAACGGTTGTTAATGCTTGTTAATCCGGCAATTGTTTATCGAGCATCTCATATAATCAATGATCTATAATTGCACATACAGTACAAAGAAAAAGTGTGAAAATATGTAAATTTTTGGCAATATCAATTAAATCAATGCAAAAACAAAAGCAACAAAATTTAATTCTTGACAATTAATTATAAAATATAATAATAATTGTACGTAATTAAAATGTAATTAAAACACATGATTAAGATATGCGTCACCAATCTTCGCATAATTTACTGTTCACCCGACCGCGTTAAGAAAAATTTCAAGAACGATCGCATGAATTGTGTCTGATGAGAATTTCAAAGCGCTCCAAATACCTAGTTACTGCTGCGTGACGATCGTGCGAGATATATTTTTCATGGTACTATCATTACGAAGCTCATATGAGCTACATCTACAAATGTAGTGATAAAAATAAAGAAAATTTTTTTTTTATTGCAATAATAACTATCTTGATTGGCGCTTCGATAATTAGTTCTCAAAATTTTACAGAACGATCGTATAATGAAAGACAAACCGCTACGCGGATATCGCTTTGCCGCGTTTTCAACAACCGCAAATGTCTGACCTCAAACGACTACAATGATTGGAAAGCCGCACCCAAAACTTTCCTTACGATCCTTACGATAATTTATGACATGTCGACTTCATCGACAGATCAAATATGAAATTATTCTGCGCTTTACACCAATGAGTTTGAAAGATCAGCGTCACACTTTGGCGCACATGTAAAATCGCACGGTTCGTGCTAGATCTGTTTGATTGATAGTAGAAAAAAAGCGCGCTGAGCATGCAGAATTTTCTGCAATACAACAAACGGGAAATGCCGCAACATTATTATCGGAAAATTACGTAAAGAAGTTATCCACTGGTTTGCCGCGCCCCTTAGATCGACCTTAAATCTCTCTACGATAGAAATAGATGAATATTCGCGTTATCTTGCAAAACATTTTGAATTGCAAAATAAATATCAAGAAATTATAAAGTATTTGTAATTTAAAGCATTTAAAAAATATTTGTTAAATATATATTGCGAGGAATTTTTTTAACTCATTATATCTGATTAAATAAAATGCTTTTGTAGCATCTTTTGAGAAGTAGCCTTTCTAAATTAAATAATAATAATTTTATCAGTATATTACAAAATATTTTATAAGTGTTCTAAATTTCGTTCTTCTATAATAATAGTCGACAATCCAATATCACATTGAAAATCAATTTGACGTTGTACATCGCAATACTGTTACCGCCCTAACTGTCAACATAATATATACATTATCAACATATCAATTTCTTTGCACAAAAAAAATATATATAATGGCAATAATTATAATAATACCAATTTTCATAATTTTTCTTTATAATGCGAGAATATCGATGTAATAACCGCGAGATGATTTATACGCCGTGGATAAGAATCAACAGGTATCTCGAGGTAGGTATAACGGTATACGGTATTATCGTGCGATATTGAGCCACAACTAACAATGACGTTCACCAATTTAACGATGGTAAAAAAAAACCAAGAAAATTCCTATAAATAACAATAAATAACAACAAAAGAGAAAAAAGAAATGCAGGACCGAACCTTGGCAATCTGGAAGAGGGCCTGCCTCCGCGGCCTCTGATCCTGCTTCATAGCTACTGGTCGATTTACTCCAATTTGCGAAAGAACGATCCGTTACACCGTTATTTCGTCACAAAAATCCGCGACGAAACATTCGGGAATCATCGATAAACGTGTCAATCGTGATTTGCACTGTACATTACGCACTGTACTCCGGGGGTGACCAAAGGAAACGCAGAACTCGATGCGGTCGCGCAAGGTACTCTCTTAAGCTGGCGTCGATGCAACAATGCTCAGACGAGGCCGGGAGAGTTCAACGATGGCAGCGCTACGCGGGACTTCTGTGGTCAGGTATAAAAGCGAACGGGGACCGGCGAACGCGGTCGTGGGCCCACTACAGCTCGTATACTATAGTACGTTTTTATTACACTACGAGCTTATAGTACGATGTATAGTACGCTGTAGTACGATGGTCGGGATCTTCAGGGACGCATCCCTCCCGTAGGCACGCATCGAGAAACTACCTGCGCGTGAGACGACCTGCGGTGAACTACTCCTTCGAAGACAATTTCCAATTTAACATCAAATTCCTTTGACGAATGTACACACTACGCAATGTGACTTCTAATCGATTTATTAAAATACATTAATTGCGTTTCGAGAAATTATTTTCGAAATAAGTATATAAACAATATCAAAGCAGAGAAAAGAAGTTCTAACATTAACTTTCGATCTCTCTCATATATTCCCAAAAATATATGTAATAATAATCATAGAAATGTATATCATTGTAAAAAGTTAAACGTGTTCAATATTAACTTTAATATATTTTGTTCTCGTAATAAATCTATATATTAATATATTGCGCGGGTAACTAGAACAATAAAAGATAAAGCGCAAATAATTAATAAATAAAAATAGTGTAAGAGGAAGATCTTATAAATGTTAGCGCAATTTATCTAGGATTAATGCCGTGCAGATCCGATCCTAACACGTTTACTACAGTCTATGTAAGCATCGGCCATTTTTACTATGAGATTGCGGCGTGGGTGAGAGGCCTGGGATCAGTCGGCTTATGGTGGTTGAGGGGAGAAGAGAGGATAAGCGGTATCAGAGAAGGGCGACCAGGTTTTCGGTGGAGCGGAAAGGGGAAACAGCGAGCGTGGAGTGCGGCGAAAAAGCGTCGGTGTGAGGGACAGGGGACGAAGACGAAGATTTAAAGAGCGGGGATGATGGCGAATGAGACGGAATAGAGGAGAGGGAGTCATGGGACTGACAACGTTTTACGTTACGCTACGCTGCTACGAGAGATCGTTACGCAATTTGATTCGGGAAAGAATGAACGGGCATATATAATTTGGGAACTCTCTCTATCCCCTCAGGGTTAGATGGATTGGATCTTTAAGCCGTCCGGTGAATGATGGACGATTTAGAAAAATACATTCTAATACTTTTAAAAAGTAAATTTCTATTTACTTTATTAATCGGATCTAATAAATCTGACATAAATTTGATATTTCATCCCTAAAAAATATATTGAGAGGGAGAGAGGGAGAGAGAAATAAAAATAAAGTTGTCTCTCTAAATATATGTTTTTTGAGTATGAGTGGGGAATGTTAAATATACGTCAGCTTTATCAAATTTGATTAATAAAATGAGTAGAATTTGATTTTCTAAGTATATTAGAATATATTTTTTTAAATCGTCATTTAAACGGTATATCATACATCGGACGGCTTAAAGATTCAATCCATCTAATCTTGAAAGGAAAGAGAGAATTCTAAAATTACATATATTCTGTTATGACAATAGTCCGCGGCGAGTAAAATAAGGATTTCAGATACAGCAATTATCGAAGCGCGATCACGATATTTATCAATAAAATACTGCCTTTTAGCTGCGCAATGCTAAGAGAACAGCTGTTGGCTGAGGAGTCCGCTGTCAGACAATGGTGGAGTGCACAGCACAAGGAACTGTTTTTACAGTATAAAATGCGCTTGCATATGGCCATACCTTCAATAGTGATCAATACCCATGTGTGAATTTTTTCGAGTGTCTATACAATACGAGTGCCTACAATGGCGAGAAAGGCGGGGAGTTATTACGATACCAGTTATTGCAACAGAGTGCATATTGGCCCATGGTAGCGTAACTGCATTGTACACACAAAGATACTTTAAACTGTCACATGTGGAGAATGGCTATGATAATCGCAAGCACAATAAATGTATGATATGCAGCGTCCTGCGTGAAAAAATATTTTTTTATCAATAATAATAATGATAATAAAAAGAATGAGATTTACTGGTCGAGTTGCAATCGCCACTATATGTATGCCGTAAATCATTGATTGCGTGCCGAATAAATACAATTTATTGTGGTCGAATTTAAAACGCTTCATCCATAAATCGATCGTAACACGATATTAATTGATTTATCTTAAGTCCAGGTAAACTTATTGCAAGGTGCTCGATTTGAAAAACTGAAAGAAGAAAACATCGACATTCCCTGTTAATCATATGACGTAAACGGATAAAAACTTTATTAATTATAAGTTAGTAACGAGTCAATACTATTTCGTGTGAAATCATTATAATTCGATGATTTGTTTCCTAAAGGTTTACTTGAAAAGACTCCAGTATTCAAAGTATTAGTTTCCAGCATCAGTTTGCTTAAAACCAGCGTAAAACATAAAACACTCTTAAGCACAAAAGAGGCACCAGACCTCTTGAAACTTTCCAGACTCCACTTGTCAAGCGTAGCAACAATAAAGAACTTGCTTCACGGAAAAACGAGACGGAATAACGAAGAGATCTGTGCTGCAGGACCGCTGTAAATCTTGTCCTTGATGCACAAGCCAAATATATATTTTCGAAAAAAAACACCTGCGTTTCCAGCTTAAACATTTTCAAATCTCTATTTTTTGACTTGCGAAGAAACATCCTGCTTCACAATTTACGTTTACTGCTATCTTTATTTTTTCATTGTTTTATTTAAAACTATATAAAAATAACTGTGAACAATTTTTTGAGTCAGAGATACAAAACTCTCGGACTTATTTTTATAAGTATGAATAAATATATATTTTTCCTGTACGCAATATAGAGATATATTTCTTATTTAGTATTAAATATAGAATTATTATGTTTCCACATTTTTTTCGAGATTGCAGACAAAGAGGTCAGTTCAAAGAGAGAGCATTATAGTAAATTATCTTTAAAATGTCAGCGATCCATTACTTGAAGACGTTCTCAAATCATCACGCTTTGCATTGGCAAACGCATCGCATAAGACTCTATTGTTTGAGACAAAGCATGAAACACTGAATAACTTCGGGTTAATTTCCCACCGGAAAAATGTTCATGTGGGCGTGAAGGCGCGAAAAAAAAACTGCCAGTGTATCTGCAGAATGATTGAATAAATTCTATTCATCATTGATAATTGATTCAAAATGTCAAGTTGAGAAATCTAATATTTAAATCTAATATACAATTAATATTTGAAATGCAGTTGCCATGTTTTGTACATAAAATCAAAAAATATGATAATAGTTTAACTGCTCTCCAAGATCCATATCTTGTAAGGTTTCACGAGTGCGTCTGCCTTCTCGTAGTATCATTCTACAGTGCAGATGGTAGTCCACCAATAAAGTACCATCATTAATTAAAAGAATGTTGCCTTCGATGCAATAAAACAATAAAAAATTCTATTAACCATAACCGGAACATATAAATGTTCTCATATGAATAACTCAGTATCGAACGAACGCATTTTTATTCGCAAATTTTAGAACAGGAAAAAGCTTTCCGTTAAAATTTTGAAAAAACGCACTAGTAGAACTCCGCAGGTGTAACGAAAGTTCTGCTTCATTCAGACACACGACCTAAGGGACACGAAAAGGGAGGCTATCCTTGGCAGTGAATAGTTAGGTATAGTTAGGTATATACAAAGGAACAGGTATAAAGATATTCGAGCACGAAGCTAAGGGTCGTGCAAGCTACCTGCTGTATTTTAAACAACCTAAAGTCGGTAAGGTGTTCAAACTGCTGAGCTAGGGTGGATCAAGCGAAGCTTCAGGTGCGCCGATCGAGGAAGCGATCATCCATTCGTATTCAGCCATGTGTGACTTCATAGCCGACGACCCGCTTTTAACCCTACATGTGAGATGTGAGAAGTATTTACATTTTAGATGATACCTCGGCGCGACGGACTCCAGTTGCATCCGGGTGTTTAGCTTCGAGTGCACAACTCGAGAGAGAGAAAGAGAGAGAAAGCTTTAGAAGAATCTTAAGTCGTCCGCTATCATCGGATTACGATAAAAACTCTTAGTCGGCGAGACTTTTTAATCTGCTTGATTCTCAAGGAGAGAGTTACAATCCGGAAAAAAATAATTACCATACCTATTAATAATAATTAAGAATAAACCATGTAAATGAATGAATCATGATTTTTAAAAAAATGTTATATGAAGCTAATTAGAGCAATACCAGACTAATTATTTGATAATTAAATTCAACAACTAATTGTTATCATTCTTTTAGTAAGTCTATGATACTTCAATATTTCATATGGAATCACTCAATTATTGATTTTTGTTACTCTTTATCATAATATTTTATCAATAATGATATTTGTCTAAATTTCTCGAATATGATCGATTCGAAATCATCAAGGCGAGCTGCAGGTGTCCTCGGGTTACAGAGTAGCAAATAAATGTCAATCTCGGAACAGAGATGCCACACATTCTCGGTCTTCGTGATCGAATCACGCGGTGAAAGGAAAAGATTTCACGTACATCGCGAATGCGCCAGCGCGGCGGTACTCATCTTTCATGATTTATGCAACCTCATTGAAGATGATGCAGAAGCTATCCCCGTGAACGCTTTGCATTCGTTCCGCAGTCATCTCGTTATGGTCATCCAACAGAATCTAGATTATAAAAAACGAATCCAAACAACACGATTGAAACAACAATCGGAGCTATTTCTTTGTCGCAAAAAAAGAATGACAGTTTAAGTATCGCGAGTGCATATTACTTTAAAATATTAAAAGGAATATATAAAAAAAATATTTTCTTTTAGAAAATTTATTTGGAGAATTATATTAGAGCTGCTCGGGATAAATGCTCGGATTATTTGCTCAAGGATGAAGCGAGAAAAATAGATAGCTCGAAAATCAAAGTGAAGATAATATACAATCAACTTGTTTCGTGTTTATATTCTGCGAATGACAACCTAAGAGTGTATAATCTTATCAGTTCAAGATATAACTCAGCATCATAAGCCTTTCAAATAAAAAGTGATATGATTATCTGATTATGGAAGCTCTGAACACACACATGGGTTCCATGATATATCGAGAACGTATGAATCTCTTTTTCCCTCTCTTTGGAAGACTATGAATTTTTTTCGTAGAAAAATGCAAATCATATTACGGGAATTGATATAGTTCTTGATAATATAGTACTTAATGAGAAAACTCGGAAAACTTGAGTGAATATTGCAAAATAGGCTAGACGGACCAGAACCTTGCAAAATACATATGCGCGATGTTTGCTATAACTGTAGACCCGAGATTGCATAGCTCGCCTGGTTTCGCCGTTTCCGGAAAGTTGTTAGGCAAATGAATGCACGGACACACACTTCCCACAAGATAGCAACCTGAAAAGTTATACCGCTAACATCCGATATATGTTCTCGCACCGTAAATAAGTTTCGACATTATTGTCGACAATTATATGTTCTGTAAAATCAATCCACGTAAAATCAAGTTTTTTAGAAACTTATACATTTATTCACGCGTTTTTCGAAAAGAAAAATATTTCTTTCATCCCCAATTCTTTCATTTCTTATTCGTTATTCGTATATACAAATTTCACTCAATTGTTAATTTTTTTTTTAATAATTGCCTTCATATGCCCTTCTTATAAATATGATTTGTTAAAAGTGTCTGTATCAAAAATTAATAATTAAACGAACGTGGCAACCATGAATATATTACGATTAAGAAGATATTTTTAGACAGTTAGAAAATCACGTGTATCGCCGTATCGCCGATGTCGATATTTTACCACATCGTGAAATAATGCGCACGTGCTACAACTACTGAGAACAGAAATAAGAGAGGAGTAAGGAGAATACATAAATATATTGATATCGAATTGTACGGAGGTAAGACGAAAGTGCAATCATTGCATACGCGTGCATCTGCAGCTGGGTCGCTTCCTACAAGGTTTAGTAGGCGAATTCCTCTCGACGACGACGAGCCCAAGGTAATCGACATAATTATCACTGAGAAAAACGACAAACCCGTTGATTATCATCAAGCCGACAAGTATTTTACCGAGCATCTCTATCAAACGCCCTGATTGCAGATTTAAATCTAAGAGACGAAATTAACGGGATTGAATTCAACCGCAAAATGTGAATCGATTTGCATATATAAATACCTATAAAGTAGCAAAAAAAAAAACTCTTGCTATATAAGTCATTCATAAATTGTAGAAAAAAGTCGCAGCCTGATTTATTTATTTTTCCACTCATGCATGTCATATTAGATTGGTAGATTTTCAAAGAAATTAGTTACAATTCTATTACCTGTCAGTTTTCGAAGGCTTTCATGAAACCCGCCATTGTTTATCCCTTCTTTCATACGGAGTATTATAGCCTCCACTTTCCAAAGCTACTCGCACGTGCGCCGTTCACCGCGTGAAGAAGAAGACGACGATGGAAAAAAACAAAAAAAAAAAAAAAAAAAAAAAATGCCATGAAGAGACGGCGGAGAGAGCGGCAACGCGAAGGCAAAACTGGTTTTCTCTACGCTGTTATGATGGCGATGGTCCACGAGGCGTCATCAACGCGACGCATACACGCACGTGGCGGGTACGCGTCGAGATTAAAGCGGAATCATCGTTTGATTTAATGCCAGCACGAGGCGATATCGAGAAAATGTGTGAATCGAACGCGTGAAAGAGCGGAACTTGCGCAAAAACGGTTTCGCAACCGTAACGTGAGCGCGGTTCACGCGGAATCCCCGGTGAACGTACATATCCGCTCTCTAACATTCGCTAGAGTCAATCACGACCATGCAACTAGAATTCACTGTATATTAATGTGACACAGATTTTCTATTAAATTACTTTGGCGAAAGCACTAATTCTGCGGAATTCTCATAAAGACATAAAAAGCATGGGATGTATTTAAAACGTTAACCGATTCTCACACAACCGGTTCAATTATCTACGATCCATTCTATGGTTGTCCTTTTATCCTTAAAAAATGAAGCATTTTGCCGCACATTTCTATAATATAAAAAAATACCGTAAGCAGAAATGAGCGTAAAGAGGATACGAGCTTAACGTACTCGTGAGATGGGTTAATACAGCTGACACGCATTTTAACCGCGTGCGAGAGGAACCACAATCGCATCGCGAGAGAGAATTCTCCAGAGAGAAGAGAAAACCCGTTGTTTTCGTATAGCCTGCAGGAGGCCATACTACTTGGGAAAAAAAAAAAAAAATAGAAAGATGGAGAGAAAGAAGTGGAAAGAGAGGAAGAGAAAGAAGTGAAGGAGAGGGAGAAAAGGAGAGAAGGAAAGATAACATGTGAGAGGAGGAACGACAGAGAACCGGTTTTCCGAGAGGCAAGAAGAGCAAGCGACGGAGTGGAGTTGTATATATGAGTAGTAGTAAAGAAGGCCAGCGTGGCCTGTTACGAGAGAGAAAACCGGTTTCACGATTCAAACTGGAGTAAAAGTGTATTGCATCGTGGTCGACGATGTGCTTCGTCAAATTGTCCCGCGCACTTCCATGTTTACAATTCGAATCACGTCGCAAAAGTGGCCCAGAAATAGTTATGATTTAAATGATAACATATGATTCGACATGAGACTACAAATAAACGTGTTTATAGACCAGTAAAAAGAGATTATGTAAAAATAAAAAAAAAACGGAATTATTTTATTAATTAAAATCTAATATTTTAAAATAGCGTGCAATTATACTATTCCTTGAAATCTTTCTCAAAATAAATATTGGAGCTGTCTTCTATGAGTTGCCATATGTAGGCGCTCCTTTCTTCAATAAAAGGTGAACAAGTTTTCAAACTAGAATCGTTATCCTCTTTCAAATAGAAATAATTATCATTACTTTTCATTAAGAGTCCTTTTCCTTGTAAATATGTAAAATAAATGTAAAATATAAATAGGAGCAAATTTGGAAAATATATAAAAGATTGTATAAATATGGTTATCAAACATTAATTATCATTCACAATATGCTGCTCAGGGTTTCGTCCTAAATTATTTAAACGAAAGCCGAACCTGATTTTATGGTAAAATAAGTTTATCTCCAGCATGCGTCATCGGACTCTGGTGCTCTCCTCTTTCACAGCAAGAATCAGATACCCTATTGTACGATTGTTCGCATTCATTGTCTGTCAGATCGAAAGTTTACTCGTGGTTGATATCGATCGAACAGGAGATCGATGTTATCGAAAATGCTAAGAGATAGCAATGTATGAATATGCAAATGAGTACTAAAAGCGATGTCTGCACGTATATACATTACGACTCAGAACTTTAATTCATGACAGAAATTGATCATAAAAATAAATTGGATACGAGTAATTATGTTGATTATGTAATCGTGACAAACGACAGAGAGTTTGTATTTGACTTTTGTATGTTATAAATACATCAAAATTATATATTTTTATGATATACTGAGTGAGTTTTTGTAATATATTAAATTAGCGTATTAAATAGCACATATTATAGTTTGTGTTATTATTGATTAAAAATATTAATATTGGCCTATTATAAATGGCCATAATTAAATTAACTGAATTTTACAAGTGATACGTAATTTGCTATAAACAGCATACTTAATTAGTTATTATTTAATAATATTTTTATGTTCAAGTAATTTTCACATTTGTTGGTTAATCTATAAGAGAGCGGGTATCCGATAAGCAAGTGAAATATGTTCGATTTAGTTTTGTTCCGACAATTAAATACGATATACTATGAAAAAAACACACCCTCTGCCGAATTCATCATCCAAAAAAAAATATTCTTTCCTTTAGCAGTTCCCTCTCGATTCTAGAGGATTTTCCTCTGATATACGATCTCAAGAAGATACTCTAAAATCTAGAGGAATATCCTATAACCAAGAGATACTGGACTTAAGATTAAATGGGTATCTATGTGTTAAAGAGGAATATGATTCCCCTGTAAGATTTTCCTCTAAAGGAAATGCTAAGAGGAATTCCCCGAATAGAATATTTTTTTTTCAGTGATAGATTCTAAAATAAAGTTAACAATAATTAATATTTACGAGTTTAAATAAACGCATGGCGATTTAATATTCGCTTGTACAGTTTGTATTAATCTCATCGCAAACAAAGTTTCTAATTAATTAAATCGTCGTATTATATTGTGCTAAGTAGTACATTACAGATAAAAATAAATAAAGCAATATATGATAGAATATCCCCCAAAAAAATATTCTACTCGTAAGCGAGGAATTCCTCTAGGCATTTCCTCTTAACAGAAAATCTTACAGGAAGCATATTCCTCTTTAACACATAGGTATCCATTTAATCTTAGGTCCAGTATCTCTAGAGTTTAGAATATCTTCTTGAGACCGTATATAAGAGGAAAAACCTCTAGAATCGAGAAGGAACCGCTAAAGAATAGAATATTTTTTTGGGGGTGAAGATAATAAAGAACGAAATAATAAATATATATAATTACAAGTATTTTTTTCTTAAATTATAAAAATAGATTCTCACACACACGTCTACGTACATAGCAAAGAACATTATTGCGCAGCGTATAGCAAGCAAAAACTGCAAAAGGCAGCAAACATCTCTGTAATTCCATCGGGATGATCTTTACCACCGCCTCTGCTTTTCGTGAAAAAATGTCCAAGGACAAAGGCAGCGCGGGAAAGATTCCCATTGGATGCGCGGTTCCCGCGAACTAAGGGTGATTTCAACGCCGACCATCCCATGAAGGGAAGATGATCTGTTGGATGCTGCGCACGATGCCATTATCATCAGGAGCCCATTTACTCTCAACATTAATATCTCCCACACTTCACTAAAGAAATTATCTTTTTACAAAAATATACCTCTTCCGAATATATTTTCCCCTTAAAAATCAAGTCCTAACATTTCTATATCATAATTAATATAATCGTTACTGTTCTTACAGCAAATGTTATAAGTTTACATGCATAGAGTTTATGTACCACAATATAGAAACATAATTTTTCGATAAAAACAATCGCCCGCGATACGTGACTCGATGTCGAGTTAACCGACTTACATTTTTGACATGATACTTGACATGATATTCCTAAAATTATATTATTTAATTAATTTATTTTTCTGAATTTTACATAAATGAATCTCAAGCTGAAAGCGTAATTCTCCATCATTTGCATAAGATTTAGGACACTACGTGTATTCGAAGGAGTTCTCCTGGCTAGTACGAGTGAGCGGTTCTTTGTTCTTCCGTAGACGCGGACCGAGGTCAAACGAAACGTGAGGGAGAGAGTGGTCCACGGTCACAGCATCCACAAACCAGTTTCCGTTAAAAAGATCTGCTCGGCGTCGCCACCGTACGATGGTTGTAAGCGCGCCATCCGAGAAATCGCGTTCTCCAAGGCGGGAGGATGTTGACCCTTCATCGCCATTTTGAATCACAGAATACGTGATCGTAGTACTATACTCACAGCTGGTACCTGAATATTACTCATGCACGACGTATACGAGCGCACGAGCACGTGCGCGTCTCGACATCGAGTCACGTATCGCGGGAGATTGTTTTTATCGAAAAATTATGTCTCTATATTGTGGTACATAAACTCGTTACTGCTCGTAAACTTATAACATTACTAGACATTGATAAGTATCAACACTGTTGCGCTACTGATTTTTCAATAAGAGCAATTCAATCTTTCCTTTAATGAAGGATAAAAGAAATTACTAAAAAATCTGTGACTATAATTGTCAAAATATTTAAGTAATGTTGCTTTCGCTTAATTTGTAGTATTTTTATTACAACAGGAAAACGAATTCAATATAATTCGAATTTATCATATCCTTTTGTTATCAAAAAAGAGGGTGCTTAAGTAACGGCAAACTTTATCTGAACTCCAATGATTTACGAACGGCAAAACAATTATATCTGAACTGCAATGACTTATGATTATTACGCATTGTTTACACGTACGAAATGTAGCTGTATACACGTATAAGTATGCTCTATCACTGATATTTGCTAATCAATATTGCGCATAAATCGATCGGCAATAATAAGGCCACGTCAAGCTATTGTCATTGAATCAGAAGAGAATCGTTATCGCCAGAACAATAAGAAAGTTACAAAATAGCAAGGCATATCTACACATCAGAAACATTATTATTCATAAATAATGATCTAATTTATTTCTGTGTAAAGTAAAATTTTTTATCATATATTCGCGCGTTTTATAATTATTTATAATAATTAATACCTTTTTTTAATTTTTTTAATTTATATAATTATATCGTTTATATTATTGATCATTCTGAAAATATTTTCGTTTTGTGTTTGTGTAATTAACATTATTATTAAGAGATGCATCTCATTATTAATGAGATTGATTGGTTTATTATTTTCATTGCAAGATAATAAGATCTTTGTATTTCTTGACGAATAGATTTGTTTCTTCCAACCAAAAGCAACTACTTACTATAGTATAAATTAGAATATGTCTACTTAGTACAGAATATGCTTGTCAGCATCAACTGCTTATTAATACAGAAGATACTGCTGGCATCAGCTACAAAACCTTCGAATGGTACACCTGTTGGCACGCCATAGAGCATTTAAATCAACATTCGTTAGATGCTAGACAGCTCCATCGAGAAAGACCGACCGTTCTCTCTACATTCAAGCCTATTTTACATATTTAAAAAAACGTCGCCGAAGAACGGAAGTTTCGGCGAGAAAATGTCTTGAACTGAATTAATCGACTTATTTTAATAGGAGACAGGATATTAATTTAATGTCTTCTCTCGAAAGTTTAATTAACCGGAAAATAGGTGTTTCAAAGATGGATTCTGATAAACGTGTGAAAATATGTATTAAATTTTATTTGTACAAAAATATTTCTTTAAAATATATTTTTGTATATATGAATTATCGAAGAACGTTTCAAAAAGTCTTTTATCTGAATTAATCTTACGATGGCAGTAGCAAATACGTCTCCATTCGCCGTAATAATTTTCTACCGATTATTACCCTTAGAATCTATGAATTCGGCAGAGGGTGTTTTGTTTTTCTCGGTATATCGTATTCAATTGTCAGAACAAAATTAAATCGAATATTTCACTTGCCTATCGGATATCGCCCTCTTACAGATTAATCAACAAATGTGAAAATTACTTGAAGACATAAAATATTATTAAATGATAAGTAATTAAGTATACCTATGTATAGCAAATTACGTATCACTTGTAAAATTCAGTTAATTTAAGGCCATTTATAATAGGCCAATATCAATATTTTTAATCAATAATAACACACTATAATATGTGCTATTTAATACGCTAATTTAATATA
The DNA here is from genome assembly GCA_949152495.1 of Lasius fuliginosus. Lineage (NCBI taxonomy): Eukaryota > Metazoa > Arthropoda > Insecta > Hymenoptera > Formicidae > Lasius > Lasius fuliginosus. The sequence goes on from OX424447.1 coordinate 10,329,081, forward strand.
TTACAAAAAATCATTCAGTATATTATAAAAATATGTAACTTTTTTGATGTATTTATAACATACAAAAGTCAAATACAAACTCTCTGTTATTTGTCACGGTTACATAATTAACATAATTACTCGTATCCAATTTATTTTCATGATCAATTTCTGTCATGAATTAAAGTTCTGAATCGTAATGTATACGTGCAGACATCGCTTTTGGTACTCATTTGCACATATTCATACATTGCTATCTCTTACATATTCATATGGCTACTCGACCGTACGATTCTTTGATCGATGAATCGCGAGAAAGATTCATTTCGCAAATGCTAAGAAGTACTGAAGATTTTATTTTAAGCATGAATTTTATCTTTATCTGGATTTTATTTTTCTTTATTTTATTTATAGTTAAGCATTTTAAATAATAATCTTTAAAACGTAGTAAATATCATCTTTGAAAAATAATATGTTGAAAGGATATTATTAAAATGTCACAAATATAACTAATTTATTACTTTTTGTACGATAAGAATGATTTAAATATCTCAAAATGTCAATAATTATTTAGAAGAATTAAAAGAATAAATCTTAATTAGAAATTAAATAGAATCTTAATTAGAATATATACGATATTAGAACGTACAACAAGGTAATCTGTGAAAGTCTAATAAGGCGAATCGAACGTTACGAGAGCGAATTTGGCACTCGAAGGAAAGAATGGAAGAAACAATAGGCATCGATGCGAAACCACTTTTTCATCTGATGCGAACATACTTGCACTGACACGAGAAAATTATCATGACCTCTACGGGTGAGCGTCGACCATGTGAACCTACATACGAAGCAGAAGCTGTTCCGGTGGCGGCTTCCGGTTCAACCTGACCTCCACTTTCCTGCCCCTTTCCCCTTTCGACTTAGTCCCCCATTCAACCACCATCTTTCCTATCTCGTAAGCATTTTACTATACCATTGCTTACCACGTGGTCACGGTGGTTGAGTCACGTGGGACCAGGCGCCTCAAGTGTGCTTTAATAATATCGGGGTCCCCGGCATATATGTACTCCGATTGGGCCTGATGCTAAACAGTATAAAGTGTGATATACTCTTGTGGAATCATAATACTCTTCCCCACTCTCGCTATGTGTGTGTATGTGTGTATAATTCTATTTCTTTTTTTTTTTTTCATTTGGCGCAATGCACTCTCCTTCGCATCATTTAGTTATACCACTTGATTACAAAAAGATTATGTGTCAATAATTTAGTTTTCTATTGAATAATTATTTCCTCAATTAATCACGCATGTTGCTTATAAAATGTTAAAAATTTGTTTAAAAAATGACAAATAATCATGAATAATGAACCATGTGATATTTAATTTCTTATAAAATTGATGAATGTTTTCCACTTTTCCATTGAATTATTTAGCATGAAAAGTTTGTGCGGCGCCTCCCTTTTGTTTTTCACTTTAATTCGCCGCCTCTTCCTTCATACGATCTCGCTTTTGTATTTCCCTCAGCTATCTTACCACAAAAGAAAATCTCCCTTCTAGCCTCAATTAAGAGAGCGAGGTTATCTCGTTTACAAGCGCCCTATTACCCATCTTTTCTTTAATCAAAAAGTGTAAATTTTCTACGAGCAGATAGCATCATCTAAATTTAAGAAAACTCTCTGTTATTCTGTTACAATTATTATAGCCTTTCGCGGATTTTTTTACACACTAAGTAACATGTCTCATCACTATAATAAAAGTCACATTAATTACAGAGATACATTTTTAAAAAACTTATTTCTCAATTATAATTTCCAATTCCTCATTAAAAATTTAATTTAAGATCGGGAATGGTACAAAATAGGCAGAAAATCAGAGATTGTGTTACTGCAATGAGTCATTGCTGAATCAAAGGAAGTAACTTTTAGGGATAGACTCAGAGAATCCAGACTTCTTTGAGACGATAACTCCCACGCGAGGCAGCAACCGTGTCCACGATACTAACTTTATTCCTGAGATTGATCAATGGATAACCATGTCTTTCTCGTGAATTACTATCTAGAGTATCAAAATGTATCATCAAAAATAAAGTATGCGGCGTAAAAATTTTAGTAAAGTTTTCGATCGTAATCTCCTTTGTTATAAAATCTTAATGTTCTCGCGGCGGAAAAAAATTATTCGAGTTTGGACGAGAAAGAGAGCGCTCCTGTCTGAACAAAGTAAATTTTATTCAAAACATTGAGCCGCGCGATCTGATACCACTGTACATTATATTATTTTTTGTGCGACAATTAGAACTTTAGACATCTCGCCGATTGCTGTTGCCGATAACGCATAGCGTAGCGAGAATAATGATTTAACGCAACCCTTGTTAGCGACGATATTATCACAGCGCGCATTATCACATTACATTACCTTACCAAATCATCAGTAATAGCGAAGCGACGGCGCGTTGTGTCGACTCGTGAGAGCAACAAAATTACAACGATGATTACCTGTCCGCCGTTAATTCAAGTACTAACGATTCTCAGCATGAGGATTCCCACGAGACTGTCTCGTACAAACGCATGTTTACCCGCCCATGTACCGGGCTCCTCCGAGACTAAGAACAAAACTCGCCCCCGTATTTGCTGCCACGTTGGCTACTTCCTTTTCTTCGCTTTAATGCGAATCTCCTTCATGTAAAGGAGCTTATGCTGTGGTACAGCATATTCATTTTCAAATAAATACTCAACGAGAGTCCTTGAGTATCTTGAGAAAAATCATAAGGACTTAGGTCTCAACTCGAACACTTCAATAATTATATGGTACAGATAGAGCATTATGACAACTGATTTAAAGAGATAGATATTGCGTATTGAAAAAAGAGATCTAATTATAATTTTATTATAAATGGATAATGTGTGTGTTTCTGAAAAAAGAATTCGTGTTTATTAATGATAAGAAAAATCTTGTTATACAATATACACGATGTTCGATTTAGATTGACTTCATAATTTTGCGAGATTCGCGAATTTAAAAAATAAAAAAGCAAATCTTGTTTTAGCGTATGAAGGAAACTAAACAACGACTTATATTATGTGCAGATTGTATTTCGACCGTGTTCTAATCCTTCAAGTCGTTAGTGCTTTTTAGAAATCGTTCAAGAATAAAGGTAACACTTAAAGAGATAAAGCTGAGAGAAGTTCGAACATTCAGTTTAGTTAGAACAAAGAAATTTAGAAGCACGTTAACTGCATATTATACAATTATATATACAAGCAGCGTCTTCCAGAGGAGAAATAAGATTTCTTAGAAAGTCGGCTCATTCCTTCTTATCCCGTCGTTGCGAATTACCCGTCGACACAAGCTCGCGATAAGAAAAGCTTTTCGAATCATTATCATTAATACATTGCGTTCCACAGCGGGAAAATATCAAAGAGACATCGCTAATTTCCTGCAGCATTCTCAGCATTTTCCAGAGGCGTTAGAACTGTCTTCTCTCCAATGCATGCAATTTAGTTTCCGCGCGCGTAGCGTGAATCAAATAATTCTTATTATTTATTCACATAAATAAATATAATTTTTCTACGATATATATAGATCCTTTATACGATATTTAAAAAGCACTCTTTTAATATAAGAATTACCTAGCAAGCATTTGAACACTGCAATATAATTAGTGATACTTATATCGCGAGTATAATTGAAAAACTCGTAATCCATTGCGGATAAAAATCGGGAAGAATAATCGCGCGCAAAATATGTCCAATGTAAGGAAATTGCGGCCGACGAGAAAATTGCTTAATCGCTCTGCCAGTAAAAAGAAGCGGAGGAAAAATAACGATCAATGGAAAATAGAAGGAAATATCTTCCATTTGCGTGCCTCGCTATCGAACACAAGAATGCATCGAAGCGGCAGCGCAGCTAGAAGAACCGCAAGAACGGGTAACCGGGCGCCTATCAGCGGCAGTTAACCGCCGGTTGCACTCCTGCTCTTTTCTTTCCCCTTTTTTTTCGCCTGGCTTCTGCAACTCGCCACTTCACTCTAATACACGACCACGCCCACAATGTGCTCCCGTTTTAGCGTTAAAATCCCGCATAAGGCGCGCTAACCGCCGCGCAGGACACGTCGCCACATTTACTATCGGAAAAGAGCGATAATATAATTCTCTTTGTAAGGCAAATACTTTTCTTTTCGTTAACGTTTGTATTTCCAGCACGTCATATTTCGTTAAAGCGGACTTCCGATCTATCAATGATAACGAAAGACTTTTTAAGGATATATAGAATGTCGAAACATGAGTCACATCGCGTAATATCGCGATTTGTTCTAGATGACCACTCATTGATCACGAAGATCGAAATCGGATGTGGGAGTATACACGGTGATGTCATTGGCAGCGCAAGAGGTGAGGGGAGCTAAATTTTACGCTAGAGTGAATTTCTCGAGACCGTGATTTATATAAAACGCGTAGCGCATTAAACGGCATTCTTTCAAGTGACTGTTACGTGTCATGATCTCGACATATATTCTGCCATGTCATTTATTATACGAATAAGCCGATTATGATCCCAATGGCGTTCAAGAATGGAATTGGGTCGCGAAGAAACAAACGTGTTGGTGAACGCTTACGTCTGTCAACATCCCTAAACGTGTTGGTGAACGCTTACGTCTGTCAACATCCCTAACGGGACACTAAAAAATGAAATGCGTTATTTGTGTCACGAAAATCATCACAAATTATTAAATTCACATCAAAAACATAAACGGGACGAATCTTTTCTTCGAATATTAAATTCGTATAGTTTGTGTGTGAAAGGAGCGTAGCTATCAGTTAGAATTTTGAATTAATTTCAGTAGAATAAATAAAAATTACGCTTACGCTGTTAACGGGTTTTTGTATTTTAGAGATAATTCCCGCTTATTATATAAAGTATCAAGCACATGAAAAGTTTATCAGCGAGAAGGTTTATCACTAGTGTTAGGTAAAACGTGCGAACGCTGCAACTTTTATAAAGACAAGATTCAGTTCCCAGAACTTGAGATGAGCGAGACGGTTCTGGTCCACTAAAACCTAGACTATATTACAGATACATTAACGGACGAGTCTTTCTAAAGTCCGTCGAAGCGTCAAAGGCGTTAGATTTCACAGGCTGATCCACATTAAAGAAATCGCTCGAGTAAAAAGATAGGAACTTAGATAGCCCCTGCCATAAGACAGCTCAAATTAACACAGTAGGCCGTGCGTGAGTTATGACCAAGATGCAACAGGTATACCTAAATCATTCCAATTGAAAGTCATAAAATATTATGCGCATGTTATTTACGAATCTAATTGGAAAAGTTAGCAGTTTTAATAAAAATAATTAAAAATATAGTTAAAAAATAAATTGATAATTTCTCCCTTATAAATATTATTAAAACTTAGATTTTATTTTCAGACGTCCTTCTCTTTATAGACGACTATTCACAAAAGAGGAACGTAATTTATATCACGGTAATTTAAAAAAGTCAACAACTAATTTATTCGCGTTTCCTGCATTTACACGCCAATTTCCATATATTATCTGAACAAACGTGACGATGTGTCACGGACCGAGCGAAAAGAAAAGTCGTGCGTAAGCGTAGGCGGTCGAGACACATTCGCGCGTATTCTCCCTACGCGTCTGCATGTGTGTGTGAGAGAGTACGGCAACACACATATGCACGTGCGAACTTACGATCGAACGCACGCGTTTCTCAGTCTCGCATCGCAGACTTTTCCCACATGTGGTTCTTAGACACGGAGCTCCCTTTTCTGTTCTCCTCCTAGGTCGACTGCGTTCCGTCTTAATCCCCGCCGTTGCCCTTCCCATATGCACGTCGTTATTCCTTTTCGTCTTCTTCGAATGAACGACCGTTGCGCAAACGTGGTCTGCCATGTATAACTTTATGATTTTCGCATAGGCTTTTACTCGCGATCTATAATCGGAAGCTATCTAAACAGACGAGGCCAAATCGATACAAGTTGATCCCGAGAATAAAATTGTTATTAACGGTAAAGGAAATTTATGGAGCATTAATGAAATAGATGCTATTATTTCGAACTAGTTTTACGCATTCTGTAAGTTTCACATATAAATACATAGTTCTAAAAAAAAAAAAAAACGATAAGATTAAACTAAATTCTTCAATCAAATCTTTCCTGTTTTGATAGCAACTCCGAGAGCATCCCGTGTAATAAATCTATTAATATCTACTGCTATCGACTTAACTTTTGCTATCTGTTCACATCGACTGCAGCAGCGAGTCATCTAATAGTAATCATCGAAAGACCATAAAATATACCGAGTAATAGACCGGTATTAGACCGGTCTGCGGCGACATCGGCAAGATAAAGGTAATAAGCCGTGGCGAAGCGGATGAAGTTCGAAGGATGCGCAAAGTAACGACACGGTCGTTTGATCGCGTAATCAAAGCTGGAGACGAGCAAACGCGCGCTTCGCTTTCGTTCACGAACGAAAGCGAAGAAGGCGGTACGTCTTTTGCGGACAAGCTTCCGGCTCCTTCCTGCATCAAGCAGATATCACCTGGCGATGAGTCAGAGAAGTCGCTTCCCAGACACCTGCTGTCAGAATCGCGTAGCAGGTTCCATCCGCCATTAATCACGTGTGTGTGTGTGTGTTTCTCCCCTTAAGGGGTCGGGCGCTACTTGTATGTGCCCTCGATATAAATGTGTACTCCGTTTCTTCTTCCATTGTCACCGAAATGAGTCCCGGATTCATGGGCCAGCGACTTGTGACATCACGGTACCTTTGGGCACTCCTGCTTCTACGACGCCTTGCTTTGTTGACATGATCGTGTTTAACTTGTCGCTTTTCGCCGCAAAGAAATATAGATGCACACTTCGCCAAATTCGATCAAGATGAAGAGATACGCGCGGATGCGTGATTGATAAAAGTAAGATAAAATTAATGAAGATAATCGTGATTTGTTAAATTACAACTGATCGTTCTCCCCGACGAATCTTCTTAATTTGACACCACGAGGCGTACATCTGCATCACGTGGGTCACGAAACAGCTGTGTCCCGACGCGGATGGCATGCGTCAGTATTCTCGTACCCTCGATCTGCGAAGGGTAAATCCCGAGGGAAGATTGGGTCAGGTGTACGATCATGTGCCGGCAGCTGGAAGATACGCTTTTTTTTTCATCTCGAATAACAACGCCGTTTTTATCTCTTCATAGATTTTTGTCGTCGATCGTTGTGCTATTTAAAGCATATCATGAAATTGATTCTCTAATATCGAAGTGACAAATGACGAACTTTTTAGAGAAACCAAATATATGATAATTCGCACGATTTCAATAATTATATTACTGCGTAAGTTTCGGCACTTCTTTCTTTAGCCGAATCGAAACAAGAAGCTTCATATAAAGCCGGAGGAGCATTGTTAAAATTCCCCAAATCATACAAATGATTCATATAATTCATATAATTATCAACGTTCTGTTCACATGCTGAGTTCTTTATATGGGAGTTGAAAATATAGTAAGCTTTACTTGCGCGTATATTTAAATACCTTAACGGTTTGTATAAAAGATCTAATTATAATGTAGAAATCGGATCATCGGATATACGGAAACCGCGTAAAGTAGCAGCGCCGTACAATCGACGACAAATAGTAGAGGAGAAAAGTGCATTGTATTTTACACCATGAGAACAATTGTAGCGTGAGCAGCATTAAATGTATTAAGTGTGTACATCGAGATCGCGGACCGCTTTCCACCCTTTTACGGCGCCGTGTTGAACCAATTAGAATGGGAAACTCATTCAACCGAAGGAATTAATTAACACGATAACGCTTATACGGATGTGAGTGGGATAGCCCTTCGTTCCGAATTAACGCGGCAAATGTGCTAATCGATAAATAACGTGCGTGCCAAGCAATGTCGTTTTTCTTTTTTGCGAATACTTACGATCAACAATGGTGAATATCAAAGCTACGTTTCTTTTTATAAGAGAGCTCGCGAGAGAAACCTTGAACCTTACCTGGGACGTGCGTGCAAGAAACACGAACGCGAGGACGATGGCACATGAATTTTTCGTCGAAAAACAAATAAGATCAACAATGTGAATGCTTTGCGTGTCTTTATGCGCTTACAATCGTTATATCGATATATCTAATAAAATAAAAATTGATTTATATATGACGTTTTTGTTAAATTTTAACTAACTATAAATCAAAACTATAATCGAATACGAAGAAATAGTGAACAAAAATGTTTGCAAATCGACGATGATAAATATATTTTTGCATTTACTAATTGTAAGACAGATGGCATTAATCAATTCGTGCACAGCTGAATACAGCTCCAAATACATGAATAGCTTAATTGCTTCCGGAAGTTTTGCTCGGATCGACAAGTTGTTACCTTTCATGACAGGTGTTACGAAAATAATAACAGGTTACATATGCCATTACTACTGCACGCGTATGTATATAGGGTTAGCATTAACTCTCACAATCAGTGAATCATTCATTTTATATATGTATATGTCATATTTACGCGTGGATTGCTAAAATTTTTGCAGAATACGAAATGTTCAACTTAAATAAAACAAACGCGCTTTCTTCTCTAACATATCTCTTAAATTTTTTAACAAATATAATGAACGCGAATTAGTATACAAAAATATAAACCAATGACAATATAACGCTGCTTAATCATGCTACACCGTTACGTACGGTAATTCAGATAAACAGCTAAACAAGACTACCTCTCATATCAATTCTTTCTCTACATTTGTAACGGAAAGACAACACTCGCCAGCAGTTTAACAACAACCGAGAAATATATTTTCTCGCAACTTTCTCAAACAAACGAGCTGTCATCATTTTGCTCCCTATTGCAATTTTTAACATTACATTACGGAATTATACGTATATATGAGTTTAACATCTCATCTCTTAATGACGTAGCAAAATTTTATAAAAATCGTCGACTATTCGAAGAATCTCTGGGCGAATTCGATGAAATTGTGAAAATAAATTCTAATTATTTGCAAATTTTATAATATTTATATGCGAGAATAGTGGACAAGATTTTCTAATAATCATATCTTTAAATTTTACACGTTATTACAAGAAATGAAAATACGACTAAGCAAAATTGTATTTGCATAAAATGGAGGATCAGCAAGAAACAGAAGCATAAATCAACGTCGCGTAACATTGAACTTAGAAATCCATCGGGAGATATCTTACACCTATTGTGAGAGATGCTCGGATACGTCATATTTGTAACCTGTGATTTGCCTCTGATCGTTAATAGTTTATGCGCGTTCCATCGATTGTGATCGTCCAACGATAAAATGCTTCTTCGCTCGATGATTCTTCGATTGATCGAGGATTTTTATGAACGTGCACCGCAAAACATTCAACATCTTCGATGCGTGGAAACAATTCAAGAAGTTACCATTGTCAAAAGAAAAGTATGCAGTCAATCGAAATCTAAAGTATGACAATGAAAAACTATGACAATTGTTGGGAGACTATAATTAAATTCAAGTGAAAGAGAGTGCAAAGTATTGAATGATCACACACGAGTTTTACAGAATACACGCGCCCACACATTGATTATCTACTTATCTGTTAAAGATTAATAATACTCATCAAGTAACGCTTGTTTAACATAAACAATGGCGTAAAACAAACGTCGGGAACGCACGTAGCACTCGCTCACACGGCGTTATCGTTTACGGGCTTCGTGCTATCATGACGTTATTCGTGCTGGTGACTACGTAGCCAGAGGATGGGAAAGGCCAGATACATATGCATTTTTATCACGGGCGTTACTCACCGTAACTGTCAGTCCGTAGATGATAACGCCGGTAGATTATTTATCAGACACTTTGACGAAATCGAAAACGCTCAGCAGGCCATTATGCGCGCAGCAAGCATCGCGATAATCCAGCAAAACAAGTTTCGTATCATTGTTTCGTCAGTAAACTCGCACCGGGTTACGCTGGATACACATAATCCTACAGCTTCCCTTAATCTGTTTCGAAACTTTACAAGCCGATTAAACGATCTATCAACATCGCGCGGAGGAAAATCGCGACCCGGAAACGCGATCATCTATAGTCAGTCGATAAACAATTCTGCTCCGTATCCGTATCTGTATAAATCTGTACTTGTTTATCGGTCGCGTAAAAATAACAATGATACTTTTACGCGACTGATCAATTATCGCGGAATTAATGGAGATAAAGCAAATACTGTCCCGACCGCAAATGTCGTAAAATTATTACTACGGTCACGAGGAGAACCCCCCGATGGTGTTTATTTTCTATTCGTAACACGAGACAAAGCAGTTACCACACCCTGGCCGCGTGCGCAGTTTGCGCTTAAAACACTTGTATCACGTGTCACGTAAGTCACGGTATTGGTACGCGTGCCTCATGTTGAGCGGACCTCGCTAACAGAACGTTAGTTCTCTTAAGATTAGCATTTGTGTTTTTCAAAATAAAACCGATCTTACGACAAAACCACCATCGTACTACGTGAGAAAATAAGCTCTAAACCAGTCATGAAAAGAATTAGTTATTCATTTAGAAAGCGAATTAAATATATATTTCGCTCTTTCTCGTAAATGAATGTAAAACGAATATAAAAGTAAATATTTTATCTGAGTTCGTAACAATACGAGCGTTGTAATTCTGGAAAATAATTGCCTCTTCAAATTTGCTCGATCAATAAATCACATTTGACACGGTGCTCCCGACCGCTTCTTAATGTGTGATACGAACACACACACACACACACACACACTAAACGTGATCTCTTCCCCCAGCTTCGAAACACGTGGTTGATGTTCTTAACTGAATAAAGTACATTGCGAAACTCGTTAAAAAGCGAGAAGTTTAAGCCGAAAGGTACTAATGTGCTCATGGAAGATTTAAAAGCAATCTGACGATTCGCTTAGATAAAGAAGATTCCACGTATCCTGTCACTTAACAGTCATGAATATTTACACATGCTTCGAAGGCCCCTTAAGACAGCAAGTTTAAAGATTTGGCGATGGATTGTGCTCATAAATGGGACGACGAGACTCGTAAAAGTCTTTGAGAAAATAACGAACAGGAATATCTCTCGCTAAAATGACATCTCTCGAACGTCAAAGACCGCAGACTCTCACAGTTCTATTTGTACAAATATATATATATATATATGACTTTACTTAAATATTATTTATATTATTTATATTATTCGCAAATCCGAGATAATTTTTTGCAATTGCTTTATCACTCAGGTTTAAAAGCTTCATGATAAAAATTAACTGAATATTATCTTAATTTTTTTATTTGCCTATACTTGAATATTAATTGCTAACTGGGTTCATCAATTCCTATTTGATTAATCGAATTATTTGTAACTGATCCAATATCACTTTACGTAAGATATGTACTCGCGCCTACTTGCTCCAAGAAGATTGGAGTAACAAGCTAGAGCAACGGGTTGCATACGTTCAAGGCGTATAAGCTTGAGAGAAAGAGAGATTGCTGTATTCGAAATAAACTTTACATTAAAAAAAAAAATTATATATAAATTATATATGCACACACACACACACATTATACTTGTATACTCCAATAATATTGAAATATTACAATCTATCTCTCGTGAGATACATATACATATATATAAATATTTTTTTTCAACATAATTTAATAAAAAAAAATGTAGGACTTTAATTATGATATTGGATCAAGATTTGATGATTCGATATTTAGATGCAAATATTCTATTGTAATTTTTTTCTTACTTGTACGGCGCTGTTGAGGAAACAATTGTTCTGCCCGGGCCCATTGAGGAGGCCTTTCGTGCTGGTGAAGCTGCTGTTGTGCTCTCGGTGCGGTGATTTTTGACAACCCTGCACCTGTCCTTCCGTCTGATTTCCATGATGGCATTGTGTAGATTGCAAATAACCAGCAAAATCAACTGTATCCTGGGATGCAGCCTGCTGCTGCAATCCCATTGTAGAAATCATACTCGACGGATCTCAAAGTAGAGCCATCTGGAACATTCGGAATAAACACATTCATTTGTAACAATATTTCATTTTGTTAGTAAAATAAATTTTGGTATAATTTATAGTATAATTTATTTAAAAAAAAATAAATGTTTCTTTATAATAAAGCATGAAAATAAAAATAAATATTTTTTTATCAGTAATAAAGCGTTTTGTATCATTACAAGATACTTTCGATATTACGTATATAAAATTTTACAAGTATATATTACGTATATAAAATTTTATTGGATTGCATGGCGAAAGAAACTCCTTCTATATCATGTCTTAAGCTCTGGCAGTGAACTCAAGTCATATTCGCAGAAACTCGTAAAACCAAGTTAACGAGGAAGCTGCAAAGTATAATTACCGGGGGAAAATCGAAAAAATCAGTTTACACACACATATGGAATATGCGCTGTAAAATTTTATGATCCGCACCTCCGAAGGAACCGATTACGCATAAATGTTAATTTGTTACAGTTTCAATTCTTCTCTTGAAAATTCTCAGATGAATTTTTTACATTTTTTTTCTTTTTTAGGAAAAATGAGACATCAAAGATCGACTGACGAGTGAGGAGACAAATATCACTCGAAGTGCTAAGAAAAAAAAAAAGGGAAATCATCATAAAGAGCCATAAAGGGCTATGAGGGGTGAAACGCGCCGAGAAAAAAGAGCAGAGAACCACATCGTAGTAGCTAAATGCTAGTACGACTTGTGAGTGGACGATGTTAATTTCGAGGAGTCGAGAAAAGTGGTCGGAGCGAATACGTGCTTGAGAGCAGACCTGGCGCCAGCCCCATCGTCTTGGCTTTCAAGGCTCTGGATACAATACTCTGGTCACATTTCTCTCTCGAGGTCCCGCCATACTCGGCGTTGCGCTTATTACGAGAAGTCGACGAAGGAAGCCAGACGTAGCTTGACTCTATTTACGTTTTCAAATTCAGAAACGATGAAAATCGTCGGTATCGTGCACTCTCTGACAACTTATAAATTAGATATTTAATAATTGTATTTTTTCGAACGCAATCAACTCTAAATTGTTCGTTTATTACTAATTAAAATTATTCCATACATGAATGCTCAATAATATATTTAATTAACCACTTGTATCGAATTTCTGATTCGTATAGAATCTATAAATATAAAAAGGAAGTAGATTTATATAAATCCAATAATGTACAATACTACGTCTTTTCGATCATTCGGTTGTATTAAAAATTTTAGGGAAGGCAGCGCTAAACTATCGAAGATCATCAATAGAACGAGATATATTATCGTATTATGTTTTAGTAGAATGGAAACCATCAAAAGATTTAGGAAATGGAGCGCAATGATGACTGACAATTACGTTGATTCGTTGCTTTTCACAATCGAAACTGCACAGATAAAGGACAAAACAAGCGTAAACTCACTTTACTACAATCGCTTTCGCGATTTTATCACGCCTGTTGTTTTGTAAAATACCAGAGGGGTTTATAACGAACGACATTTATGTATATCTCCAATTGACCATGTGCGAATAAGTCGACCGGTTGACCTCCCGACGTATCATTCCGCGTTTGCTGTCCTTGGCACGTAAGGAATTTTCATTTACGCGACATGGATCGCGTTAACCAAGAACATCCGATTTCACGCCTTCCAAAGTCGCTGCGCGTTAGTGTGCACACCAAAATGGGTTATTGTCATGCACGGATCTAATTTTAGATAACGCCACCAGAACATAATGTCAACCACGACGCGTCAAACATAGTAATCTTTCACACTCGACGAAAGCATCGACGCATCGTATTATTAATAGTTTAACGTTAATTATTCTCCAACTGTTTTCAATTTGCAATTTGTTTTATTAATTCATCATTCAAAACTGTTATATTGCAATGTAAAGCAAATTAATATATATTTTTTTAAACTTATAAGATGTATAAGACTTTTTTGCCCTACGTAAATCTAAATCATAAATCTGAGCAAAAAGTATGTATTCCGGTACCGGGAATCGAACCCGAGCCTCCTGGGTGAGAGCCAGGTATCCTAGCCACTAGACCATACCGGATTACGAATGATGTGAGAACCTGACGGTTTGACAATGTGTGAGAAGGAAATGCAGCTTTCCTTGCAGCATCAACACGCACGATTATAGGTCCATCACAATCCGGTACCGGAATCTATGCTTTTTGCTCAAAAATATAAAAATATATTTAGACCAAATATTTTAGAATTTAAATTGAGAAACTTAGAAATTAAATTTATCGAAAAATTTGTGCATATTTTTTAACATTGCAATAGATTAAATATATACTATAACATCTATTATAACCAAATAAAATAATAATAAAAATAAAGATTTTTTCCATGCACAAATTTTATTTTGTATTATGTTGTAAATTTTGAACTACTGTATCTACTACTGTACTAATTGTAATCTTTGTTAGCTGCACATTGAAGCCTGCCCATAATGAATGTTACACGATTCTTTGCAGGTTCCGAAGTGCAGAGAAATTTCCTAAACGATGAGGATTGTCTCTCCCTCTCTCTACATATACGTGTTATGCGTACTAACGTAACACACCTTCGTCGTCTCGTATGACAATGCATGAAAGCGTACTTGTGGACGTGCAACAACGCTATATCGATTTCTTTCGCATTCAAGCCACGCAAGTGTCTTGTAAAGTTTTTAATTTTTTTTTCCACAAACATCACGTGGTAACGGTACGCAATTTCCTTGAAAAAATGGAGGAGACTATAGCTATGTGCGAGTAAACTTGGAAAAGAAACATCTAAGATCTTTTGGTGTTGAAAGACAAAGATGAAAAACGAGGGAAGAAGGAGTGTCATGAATTACGACATAAAGTTTAAACGCGTTGCTATCGCGCGGTTACTTTCGTTGGCGTTTCGTTTGCAATATGGTCCCGACTTGGGATGCTAAAGAGAAGAAACCGCGACGTTTATTCCGTCGAAAAAGAAACATGCAAATTAAAATAGGCTGCCAATCCGACGAGTTTGACGCGTAGAGCCGTTTGGCGGATTATCACTCTAACTGTAAAAGTCCAGCATATAAATAAAATAGCATAATAAAAGCTGTTTGATAAACGAACTGGAAGATGAAGATTGGAATTCTGTATCGACCGATTCCATAGAAAATTCTTACAGTGATTTTTATCGTAGTCACCGAGATGACTTATCACATCATGTAATAAGATTTTGATATATAGAATCTTTGTGCATATGCGTTTTTAATTTTTCTCCTCTCCCTCATTTCTCACCCTGTCCCTGCAGAGATAGATTTCTCTGCGTCAGCGTATTATCGCGACGTATTGCAATGTTTTTTGCGAGCGTAGCACGATGAAATTTGTTCCCGCAGTAACGACCGCAATCGACGCAAATAACAATACATGAACATTGCAGAAGAAGAAAGTTGGCAGAATCCGCCGCGGCGAAAGAAAGCCTTGGCGATGTTGGTCGCGACGGGAAAGAATGGGACATTCTTCATTCGCAGGAATAATTCGCTTTTCGATTATGGTTCGCGGTTTATGCGGCAGATGCGAAATAATGAGAGAGAGAGAGAAAAAGAAAAAAAAAATAATTTTTACAGAAATTGGACATTAATCTGATAATGCTGTATTGACAGGATTTCGTTAGATCGCTTTCAACTGTAATGTGTAATTTTAAAGAATTTATATATATAGATAATCTAAAAATGTATTTCTTTTTTCCGACGACTATTTAAAATAATTATAAAATTATTATTAAGGAATAATTACACACTGTGATGGTTCAATAAGATTTTAGAGATCTACATCCTATATTCTATTATACATAAATGTCGGTTTAACCGCTAGACGTTGCGCAGCACGGGAATATCCTTGTGTAATTTCGCTACTTTTCGTTTCAACCGAGCTTTCGCAGTTACGTTTACGCCGCGAATGAATCCCGCATGTATTTTCGCCGGTAAACGCCTACGAATTAATTATGAATCACATTGTACTTCACGACCGTGCGAAGCGAGTTAACGTGAGTTAGTTCCCGGTTTATCTGCGTGGCTTTCCTGTAAAGCGCCGATTATTATGGCTCTATATTTGTGCGAACATGACGAAGTAGCACGGGAAGATACATGTACCTTAGCGGAGAACGTCTTGAAAAGATGCAAATGATAGTAAAATAAATAAATGAGATTAAAACGACAAAAATAATAATAAAATGAATAAATGACGATTTCGCGATTGTTTTATGTATGATATTCACGATAGAAACAAAGATAAGACAAAGAAAAATTAACGGCGCGCTAATTGAAGAACGGCAAAATGATCAATGGAAAAATATGATCAAACCGAAAAACAAATAACGTATCTTGAAATGGGCATAAAGCCTCAGACGAAATGTAGAACGAGAGAGCTGCTACTCCGCGCTATTCCGTAAAACAGAGAATCATTGTAAAAACTTTTCCTCCGTAAAATATTGCAATAAAAATATTCTAAAAAGAACATAAATATTGTATAAGCTAGGAAGATTGTTTAAAGTTTTAGACATTGGAAGAAGAGATCTCATATAAAAGTCTCAATAAAAGTGTGTCTTATATAAAAGTGCGATTGACGTACTAATCTTAGATTTCACCGGTCATTCTTCACCAAGAAGATTTAAGGATTTTCTGTGATCTTTACGAAATCGAAATTTTCTACGCCAATAACGCGCAAAATAATCGATAAATTGCAAACTATAGCGCATCTATCAAATTTCGAGTTTAGAAGTTTAAGCTCCCGAAAGGGATTGATTCAACTTTGCTATTTCTGATGTGTAAAAAAATAATTTATATTAACGTCATAATTTGTTATTGTACTACGTTAACATTTCACATACGTATAGTTTTATAAGGTTGATTTTTGGGTCCAATTAAATGGTAAAACCTTCAAAAATCGATCCAATCACAGTTCAACACGGCAAATCTATTATCTTTCATACGAGCAAAAAACTTAAGCCACACGGTTCCCTTTCTTCGTGCTTCCAAACGACTTCAAAATAGCCGATTATTGTAATTTACTTAGGGTGCTCGCACAGGTGCGCGTTTTTGTTAATACGTTTCTCTTTTCAAAAATTGCTCGCAATCGAATTTCTCAGAAGGCTACTTTTGTGCTCGACGTGCAATTGCCGACCGAAACATGCGAACGTTAACACATTAAATCACACGCACGACCGTCCGACGTAATACAAATAGAAAATTAGAAAATTATCGTAAATTCTTATATCAAAATATTTTTTTCTATATCTTTTTATGCTTTGTAATTTCAAAAAATAAAACAGACACAAAATCAAATATATTTTATAGATATATTTTTATAAAAAAATTCTAAGATTATTCTTTTAAAGAATTTTATAAATAGGCCAAGAATCGTTGTTTAAAAATGCTATTATGTACATTTGAAAAGGTGTTTTGTCCATTGTTTTAAAGAATGTTAAAAAATTTAAGAATGTTTTAAAAAAATGGAGCTTTTTTTGCGCTGCAATCGAAGCGCCAGCCTCGCGCATAAATCCGCACATTTTTTCAACGATGCACCTGCGTGCAAAGTATCGAATGTAACTGAGCTGCGCATCGCGCTTGCGGTCTCCTGTTGGAAAAACTTGTCTGACTGGTCATGCATAAAATACATCGAGTCTATTGACACGAGGACCAACAGGAGCGAAGCACTTGGAGGTGCGCGAGATTGCGGTGAAACGTACGCACTTTTAATAAATTATCCTTTTATGATATCACCGCAACGCGGAATTTACATAACGCGAGTTATCTTCTTATTCATGTTCTAATTCATGTTCTAATAAAAATCTCTACAGGTTCATAAATAACGCCGTAAATAAATATCTAAATATATGCTAAATTTTTATATACTAGCTATACGAGAAAATATTCATTCATAAAACCACAGCGCAATGCGATGATTTAATTCACGTGGTATGTTAACTCATAAATAATACAGATGTAGGAAAGTATGCGTAATAGTACGCCACGACAGACTAATCATGACTGATTATATGATAAACATAGAAAGGAAACATTGTCACGGCATAGTTGGCTTCGACTAATGGTCGACCACTTCGTGCGAAACAGGTCGGCAGAACCTAACAGGTGTGACAGAAGGTGCGCCACGCGTCTAAATATCTACCCAATATGAACTTTCGCATGATTTGACAGGTCGATGGCAGACTAATCTAATACACATTTCCTCTATGCGTACACGCATTTTCGATCGAATGTAAAGTATGCTGTTATATGTTCATGCACAGTATAATTATTATGCATATTGACAAATTAAAAAAAAAATAAGATAAAAATAATTAACAATGATTCTTTAAATTCGACATAATATATATCTTCTATGATATAAATTTACTAACACAATTATCATTTTTAATAGAAATAGACTTTCACTCGGGGACTTGAAAAAAGATTTACTGTAATGCTCAATGGTATATATAATATATTTGTAATTACCGTTCTTAGTAAGCGATAATAAAATTTTATGGGAGATATGAATGGAATATCGATCGCACTAATTAAATATCACAATTTCGTAAACACATTTCAAATCTATGATTTAAGATCAGTAAAAGATAATTAAAGTTTTAACAAAATAAATGCAATATAATTATGAATAAATAAAACACTACAAGATAAAAAATAAGAATAATTAAATAATAATTAAAAAAATAATTAATACCGAATATCCGACTTTTGTCAATTTATTTTTTAAGCAGTTGTGATAGTAAAATATCATGATATAATGTCTTTTATTAAACTCCTTTATAACATTTCAACATACAACGACTACTTTACACCTTCGAGGCCATCATTGTGGAATGTTGTTATTCCACAGCGATAATACAGCTCGCTGATTATAGTAGAGCTCGAAGCCTCCTCATGGTCGCTCGAGTTACGTCGTAATGATGCTCAAGCGGCGAACCGGTTGTGGCCTCGGGGCCCTTCGGCCCTGCCACCGCACTTATTTGGCCCCGAGATCACCCTCTATCACTAACCCGATCCCAAAGCAGACGAAAACAAGAAAAAAAGGGCGCGAAGGAACCCGCAAAAATTAACCACGCGCTCCCTCGCACCTGGTCCAAAGATGAAAACACGTAGTCAAACTGGTTCAGAAGCCTTTGCCGGAAGGAGAAGAGGCTCTGACCAGCTGCAAAGTTTTATAAATGCTTCTACCTATCATCTACATTTGAGCAAAGAAGGAGTCTATAAATAATCGTCATTGCATAAACATGTGAGCGAATATTACTATGTGCGTAGATGCTATAAATAATACACGATACTATGCGCCGCGTTGTAAATTTCGCTTAAAAAAACTTAACCGTTTCTATAATATTCGGGAATTGAATAGATATTAACGTCGCGAATAAATAGTGCGATAAATATTTGTCGTGTCGATCCGACCCCGCCTGGACAATTTTTAATTCGTTCCATTCTCTCGATGAGAATGGATGACACGCCCAACTCCTTTTTCTCGATAACGTGTCGATTGCGAGTGTCTTCGAAGCACACAATGCGCCAGATAGTCGCGCTCAATTTTGCAGGAAGATACAAAACCTCGATGTGCCAAAGGGGCTGGATTTATAAATCCAACGATAAATCTATCAACTGCAAAAGCTGACCGATATCGCGCCCATGGCCGCTTGCCAGAGGCGCCCTGTAAATCTTATTGTATTATACAGTCGCGTGCAGAAGTCTCTCTCTTTCTCTTTTCCCTTATTTTGCTCATCTCATCTCTTGTTCGAATAAACGAGTCGTAAGAAGCACGATTTATTTAAGCATCGTCATTTTTTTTATTTGCTACTTGATCGTTATTTGCAGCCAGAAAGCGAAGCCCTTCGAGCGGAATCCTAAAGGACGCTCCCTCCTCGTAAATAAAGAAGTTCATAACTTCTCCGCGCGAGATGTTCGACATGCTTTTATATTTACTCTCAAATTTTATTATGCAAATGGCTGAACCCCGCAACAATCTATTATTAATATACAGAATTTAAACAATATGTTGTATTTATTTGCATGGAATTGAGTAAATTTCAATAATTTCTCGTTTTCGTAATCAATGAAATTCGACTCGTATTTATAATTTTGGCAAAGCGTAACAATTCCCATAAATATGTATTTGTCAAAATAATAGATTTATTACACAGTTACAAGCTATTCGATGTATGAGCACCGTGAATTAGAGTGAAACGCGACATTTACACTTCGTTAAAGATCCACTCTATTAAATGAAATGGTTGCGTGTCGGCAAATTAATATCGTTACTTGCTCGGTGTCCTATGATACTAGGGCATCACACTCCCATAGGGGAAGGTAAATATGTAGGTGGTGATCCTACAAACTACCGTCTTGTCATATGCGTCAGTCAGTAATATGCGTGTAGATCGTTGAAGCAGCATGTATTACCAATTTGTCGTTTACCTTTTTCACTGCTTCTTCCAGCAATATAAATCGTAGAGAGCTACAAACGCTAAAGCTCGAGAAAAGTGTATAAATTTCTTAAAAGCAAGTTTGTGCATGTAAAATTTTTCGAAGTGCATGGTTGATTAATAAAAAAAATTCGGATAGATTATAACAAGCGATAAGTCTAAGTGTGATAAGAAGCCAAGTGATAAATCTTTTACGCAAGCGTTACATCATGTTTGACAAACATGGTATGAAGAAAATTCACACATACATAGAGAATCCGTACCCGCGTATTCAGACGGATCCTATTGTAACGACAAATCCTACCAAAATGAACATCATTATACCGATTATACCCGAGCCCGTGCGCAATATCATGGATTTTACACTGCTGGTGGCAGGCACTAGCCTAAATGCTTTGCTGACTCTCATTATCATATCAAATTCTTCTATGTACACATCCACCAACTGTTATATAGTGAGCCTGGCGTTATCGAATCTGACAATCCTACTCGAGCCACTTCAGCAAATAATTCGCTGGATTTTCGACATAGATCTGATGATGAATCTCGACTACATATTTTTGGTGAGCTTCGGCACGTCCATCCTAACGATAATTATACTGAATATCGAAGCGTACGTTGTTATTTGCCAGAAAAATTGGCACCTTCACAAAGCGCTCGTGAAAATTTCAACGGCTATAAAAGGCATCTTGTTCATATGGATAATGTGCATTATGGTGACAGCTATGGAACTAAACCTCTACGATCATTATGAGAAAGAAATTGTACACGACATCTACGTGTCATCCACCGTTATGTTTCTAATATTTCCATGTTTTATTTTTATTATGCTTGACTGCTTCATTTTGTACGATCTGATAATATCGAAATTAATAATCGGAACGTGGCCAAACAAAGATATCGAACGTTTCGTTTCTCTAGGTGAGTGGAAATTTCATTTTAATGTCAATGCAAATAACATTATTCAAGCATCCGTAGATTTCGAAATAACATCTACTTTACAGTTGGTATTACTATTGGATTTTTTCTAATTATGATACCATATCGAATCGTGAGAGCTATTGATCTTTTAACATCAGCAACGTCTTGCTGTAGCGACACGACGATAGAGATAGTTTATACGATGGTTAAAATGTATCCGATGATCCTGCCAATAATATATTTCATAACATCTGAAGAATTTCGTCAAGCACTTCAAGTAATATAATATATTACTAAAAAGCTCTGAACATTTATAAATCACTATTATTCTCTGCTAACTAAATTTAATAATTTTTTTATATTACAGACAATGCTACGTTGTTGACGGCATAAAACTTCCATCATAATATAAAGAAAAGAATAAAAATTACAGATATTCCAACAGATAACGATACATCAAAGTATATCTCCATTTGGACATCATCTAATCTGTTTTATTACACTCTTGCAAAGATTTCTTACTTTTATCGCGCTTTTGAATAATTTACTATTCCTGAGAAGAACTTAAAATTCACGTGTGCAATAAGCAAGCACATCCGCTCTCATGAGAAAAGAAAGAAGCGACGCGCGTGCAGAGTCTGCACACAAATTTTCGAATTCACTGAGCTCTCTGTATGCAAATTAGTTCCCTTTGAAGTCTCTCTTCCAAAGAGCAAAAGTCGGACCAGCATTGTACTTATGGTCCCACTTATCTATAAACTTATATGGATAAAAATATATATATTTCGTTTTGTGTAAATTATAATAGATATTGTTTAAGTTAAATTTTCGCCTCCTAATTATGCGTGCATTCAGTGCTATTATATTTTTTTTTAATATTATTGAGTAAAAAATATATATTATAAAATATGCATTAAATACATAATAAATAAATCTTTTTAGGGAAAAGTTAAGCCATCAATATATTTGAACACCTTATATCACGTATTCAACGCATGCTTCATTGAATTAAAATTCAAAACATTCCGATAAAAGACATTTCCTCAAATTCATTGAGCTGTAACACGGTATTTCCTTTCTAACGAGAAGTAGGCATTTATTAAATCAGGGATAAAATCTCAAAGTGTCTATAGCTATCAAGTAGTTTGTATGACTCCTCGCGATTAGGAATTCCTCTCGCTACTTTCGTTTTGTATTCCCTTCTTCGCGGCAGCAACCAAACGAGATTTGCCGATGCTAAAGATCGGGCTGTGCATTAAAAAAATAATGTCGGATTGCTGATAAAAGTCCATTCACGCTTAAGTGATTATAATGTTTTGTGTGTTATCCTTTATAATCAAAGAAACAATTTAGATCTATGTAACTGAATCTTTTAATCTCACGATATTATTCTGAAAAACTGTAGAGGCAGTTAATAAAATTTTTAAATTATTTGGCTTTCCAAAAAATGTAAACATTAATAATGCCAAATTCTCAGACACAAAATAATTTTTCCTTATGGAAATTTATGAAAAACTGAAATCAATATGTTGTTTTTTCTCTCCTCATCTAAATAATCTGTGTAAAATACATTGCCAATACGAGATATATCCTACATGTCGTTGTTGCAGAGAAAAGGAAGATCACGAAGAACCAGGAAATCGCTGAGCCAGAACGACTAAACAGAAGCTTCCGGCTCGATGA
Source organism: Lasius fuliginosus (assembly GCA_949152495.1). Classification (NCBI taxonomy): domain Eukaryota; kingdom Metazoa; phylum Arthropoda; class Insecta; order Hymenoptera; family Formicidae; genus Lasius; species Lasius fuliginosus. Next base: position 10,352,150 of record OX424447.1, read on the forward strand.
ATGAGCTAAGTCTGCCCTTTCCAAAAATGTACACTCCTCAAATAGCTAAGGTTCGTAAAATTTAACCTTCAATTAACTTTCACAAAGTTTAACTTTCACATTATGATTAAAAAAAGATATTTTACGATGTGTGTAGTGTACAATAAATTAGTTATCAAAAGAAACATAATAAACATTAAATTGATTATATTAGTACTTAAAATTACAAAAGAGAAAAATAAAACAAAAAATATATATTCTTTGCAATAAATAATTACACTATCCAATACATATTTAGTAGAAGTAATATTAATAATGTATAAGATATTCAATATCATCATGTGGCTATTATTTAAAAAATAGTTTTTAGAATAAGAAATTCAGACGTGCATAGAACGTTATAGAAAATGCCATAAAAATTTAGAAAAATCACCCATCATTTTTATAATTTTTAATTGAATAGCGGTTTGCAAATGCTGCGTTGTTCGGTTAACGTGGCACAAGAATGAATGAAACAAGGAAAATTTTGCCTTACATGCGCTAGCATCTAACTTTCTCCATCGTTCATGCCACACAATAAGATTTGATTTACATTAGTTCTTTTTTTAAATCGCGGACGCATGTACCTAATTTACTTTTAAAAGCATATGATATCGAAAATCTTGTTTTTCTTTTTGCATAAAAAGATTACTCTTCAGAGCTTAAATAATGAACGACAGGCTCGTCCTTGCGGTTCAAATTTCGCAATACTTTACGAACGAGTTACTCGCGACGATGCCAGCCTGTGACTGTGATTGGCGCTCTATAAATATACACGAGCGATTTAAAAATGTAGTGACAGTAATAGCTACCCCACTGTCTCGTAACCGCATTAAAATACATTTTTAGCACCCTGTCTCGTTGTCTCAAATCTTGTAGAGATGTGAGAATTACAAAATGCACGAGACTCACCGAAGCGTGAGTTTCAACGCGCAGCGAAAATTGAATCGGAATTACTAAGACCGTATTGTACAGGTGCATATGCATATGCATAAATGCACCGTAAGAGACGGGAGAGGAGGAGGACATGGGAAAAGCGATAGACATCGTATTGTTTGCGATAGCCAACGGAATGGATGAATGCAAATCGAACGTAACACTCACCCGACACGACGTGTGAATGAAACGATCGACTAATGTGGATAGAAACACTCCATTCACGCTCGCTGCCGAAAAAAGCAGCGCGACTGTATCGATTGCGATCAACATTGAGTTTGACGAGGGCCCACGAACACTCGGAGCTTTGTTCGACTTGCATCCCCTTGCAGTCGAAATGTGTGTACGTGATCTTAATTATTAACTTTCCGGCGCGAGACGACCTAGCGTGTGCTTTTTTACGCTGCACTCGGTTTAGCTTGAAAAACAGAAATGCAACAACGCAATAAAAAAGTTTGTTGTCGAAGATAATTCTGGCGATAAATAAAAAAGTTATGTGAAAAATGCTTTTTTTATTCAAGACAAACGATAACGATTGTTTTGTACTATGGCCAAAGAATCGCGATCGCTGTAAAAGAATACAGCGGTACTGGACACTTTACCAAACACGTTATGCGCAATTTATGAAACATAAATTCGTCCGTCGACATAAATCAAGGCGACTTTCATTTTCACGCTAGCTAATCCAAACACCGATAAACCCCTGTGCTTGTGCATCGCGGGAAATGTTTTATCAAGTGCGGGTGTGTTTGAAAAGCCTCGAGAAATTTCTATCCGGGCGTGCAGCCGCTTTAGATAATGAGTTTGGAAATACTGCGCCAACCTTACACAAAACTTCCGTCCTGCATGGTAACGGATTGCAGACCGCGCGTTGTATACTCTATTCTAATAAAATCAAGCAGCTGTTATTAAAAAAAATTAATATAAAACTATTATATACATAAGAGCTGATTTTATATTTTAACTGAAATTTATTTGTATTTATGAACAAAATATTCTTATTTAGCGGAAGAAGATAAATAACAAAATATCGAAATAAAAAAATATCGGAAAGTGAAATATGAATTTTATAATTGTTGAAAATGTTGAGATAATGTTCATGTACAAATAAAGAGAGAGAACGAAAGAATTATATATTGTTTTTATATATGTATATTACATATTATTTATACATATTCAATCTCTCTCTCTCTTTTTTAGCCATCGTCCAAGTCAAGTTTAATATAACCATTACAGGTTACAAAATTATCTCCGTTGAATAAAGTCTCACGAAGTTTTAATGAAATCATAATCGAGAGATCCCGCCCGAAGTTATGCTCTCTTCATATCTTTCTCCTTTTCATGCTTACATGCAGCCGCAGATAGAATCAGAACTTTATACAACATCAATATTTTTGATAAAAATAATTAGACTAAACTCTACAAAAATGTCTCTACAGAAAGTCTCTACAAACATTTATTAATCAGATTAATTTTATCGGAATAAAAGTATCATACACAAAGGTAAAGTATTACAAAATAGCGAAAATTTTCTAATTCACAAGACTAGTTGATAAGAAATTACTAAAAATAAGATACGAATTATCAGATGACTGACGCAAATAATTGAATTATTATAATCATCATAATTCGAAATTAACTGAATGAAACTGGCTGACCCTTGTTTTATACCGCTGTTGATTTCGTCATACACGAGACACATCGCTTTCGCAATTATATTTTTATGCTATACTCTTGTTGTATATTCATTCCGAATTTTGTATCATTTATATCGATCAAACAATCATGAATTACTTATGAATTTCCGTCTGATACATCGATCGATATTCGTTGACATTTTACATACCGATCATACAGCGCAGGTGATTAAAAATCAATGCCTCGGGCACAACTTTTTTTTCATTCCCTCGTACGATTTCACGGCACAACGATAAAGGTTAAAACGTGATTGGATGCCATATAAAATATGCATGTTACACATATAATAATATTTACTCATCCATGTTCACGCAACCTGTAAAACGGTATTATAACTCTAACTGAAATTAAAACGATAAGATCTTTATATTCGTTGCGAATTATTGAATTTATTTTATTTAATTAAATTTATAAAATTTATACATGTCTCTTTCAGATTTTATATTTTTTTAAATTTATTGTTATATATATTATTAATTCTTTTTATTATTTGCATTGTTTGATTCTGAAATCATAAATCTCTCTCTATGCCACATATAACCCACCATTGAATTAAATCGCGGAATACCTGCATTATGTTTAATGCATCGCGTCTTGCGACGAAACAACAGAATCGAGAAACGATTTATGCATTCAGTGGGAACTTGTATGAAGAAATGAATGGATATTTCGTCGCTGGAACGACTAAGAAGTTGATGTATGTCTCCGCCTTGTGTTAAAACGCAAGAGAAATGTTTCACTGTAATGCAAGGAATGAGACAGGGGCATTGTCAGTGAAGAATCTTCTAAATTGTTTCTGGCTGTGTAAACGTGAAATAAAATAAGTGTGTAACAAAAGAGACTTTATAATACTTCAACAATAATAACTGCTGAATTGTATTCATTGTACTTCAATTTTAAGTATAACTGCGAGAAACGAAAATGTGGGTCACAAAGAGAGAGAAGGAGACTTTGTGCACATTTCTTTCAATTTAAATAATTTGGCTTGTACTTCATTCTAGTTAAAATAACGCCGCTTTTGCAGGATTATGTTGGAATCGACGAGCGTTAACGAAGAACTAAATCTTTAACATCGTCTCGCAAAAGACAGTAGCCTTCTGGGCGTCACTCTCGTCTAAAAGTCTTATGCTCAGCGATCAATGCACTCTCGTGACACCCTGTATATACCTACAGCCTAAAGGCAACGCGTGGGTGGGCGTTTCGCGACGAGGCAACAAAACCGAGGAACGTCAGCATCTCTATGCAAACGCAGAGTGTGCACAGAATGAAGCGCCCTGTACAAATTCTTTACTTTAAAAAAAATGTTCAGCATGAGTCAGACTGCAGAGAACGGAAAGGATGCTGCGAGAATATTTCGACACACGACTATTTATACATGTACTTCGCTATAGTCATATATAGGTCTGACTCAAAATTGCACTTCAACGTTATTGTCAAATAAATCTTAATAAATTTTAATCTTTAAGACGCACTTGATTAAAACCAGGTAATTCTTATATAATATAAGAGTAACTTTTATAATACTCTTATAATATTTACATCTTAATGTATTTAATAAATGTATTCAAAAAAAACTCTACCTAGTTCCATAGAAATAGATAGATATCAACGCTTAAGTATTAATTTAAAGAATACAAAAATCAACATATAATTTAAATTATCATGACTTTCGATTATCAATTTCCGACTTCTTAGTAATTATCGATAATTTAACATCCGTAATCGCTTGCTTTTTTTGAATAATTTAAGGCTAAAGCCGAACTTATCGACATCTAATAGTAAATATTGAATCGCGATAAGAACGATAAAGGCGCCACATACGCTCGTTTGATTTAATTAAATTTTAATGAAGACGATGTCTGGCAAAACGATTCCTCTTTATTCTCTATTCTGAAACGCTTCAATATTGTGACATCCTCAAAATTTCTGCTCAATACAGTCCTATTTTCAAGAACAAATAAAAAAAATACGCGAAAAACGAAGACCGGTAGGTAGCAGCGATTGCATTAAGATCTTAACGAGAAAAAGTCATTTCCAACAAAAGTAGCTATTATACAGTTTTTTTATCAATACATTATGATTCAAAGAAATATCACAATGCACATAAAGTAAAATGTAATAATAATAAATGTAAAAGATTAATGTTATCAAACTCTATGATTCTAAAATCTGAAATGCATTTTCGTAATTCAATATCTTAAATTCTCCCAAGAAAGCATCTCAAGATATCATTAAAAAAAAAACGTCAAAAAGTTTATATTTATAAAAAGAATACTACATCCATAATTTTGTGATAAGCAATAAAGCAAAGAAATAAAAATATGTTGTTTAAAATGGAACATATTTGCAATCAATATGATTCAATGTATGGTTATTAAAATTGTTCTTCTGCTTCGAAAGAATGTAAATGTAAATCGCTATCTTTCAAGAACTTTCGCAATAATGGACTTTTGTGACGATTCGTCAAACTTGCAATATATCGTTTGAAATCTTCTTGCGATACATCGCGAAAGTATGAGAAAAGTTAGAAGCGAATGTATATAGTTAAAAATATATCGAAGTAGATATTGCTTTTAGATAGCAAAGTACCGTCTATTCAAACTTATTTATATCATAAATAAAAGATGTGAAAAAATGATGAAAAGAGAGTACAAAATTCAATCTATATCTTTATGATAATTGCTATAGAAAATTTGTAAATCGTATATGTATATCGATATGTCTAAAATATATAATGTTAGAATAAAACGGAATTTATAATGGAACAGAATAGATGATTTGCATATTATTTGACGAACTGTCATATACGTGTCTATGGGAAGTAAATTCCATTTATCACATTTCGTATGCGAACGACGAATAAAAGTACACGGTGGAGCACGCTAAACGGTTCATTGTTTTCGAAAAGGAACAATGATGCGTGGAAAAATCACTGACTAAATTTTCTCGATGACAATGAATCGAAAAATTGAAAAGAAGTTTGTATCGCAAAAACGGTCGGTTCGCGCATCATCACGTAAGTATGACATCGTAAAAGAAGATACTATTCGATTAAGATTTATATCTTTGCTGTCTCCGTTAAAGCATCTAGAATACGTTTTCAATTGAATTATGTTTATCTTTTCAATGGTGTATCAAGTTACGCGTATCGTGTACCGTGCGATGGCAATATCGTGCGATGGCGATATCGTTCGAAAATAGAATAAGATTATACATACGTTAACACAAATGATTTTACATCACGATAGAATTTCAGAGATTTCAGAACCATTTAATATCTTAGAAAATAGTCTACACGCTTCTGTTTTAACGTCGCTTGTATTTCATTATATTTTTATTTGATAAATGTTCTTGTAAGCTGATATACGCCTGCTAATTATGCGTCATTTATATCTGACAGTTGAACAAATAACCAATTTTATTTTTAGATATACTACAATTATACGCGCAGTTAGACCAAGCAATTACGCATTAATTGCGCAGACCGCGGGCTAATAGAGTTCTTTCCGCGTAATACACCGGTTATAATCGCATTACTATCTGACAGTAATCTTGAGGTTGAAAGATTGAAGTTTGGAGTTTGAATTAGATATTTTCGATCGAAATGTGATGTACTCTAGATCGTAAAAAATTCACATATATATTAAAGTGTAAATAATATTATTTACAAATTAAGATATTATTTTTTAATTATTAATAAAATTAAATCTTAAAAAAAAATCTTTTTTAATTAAATTAAAACAAATTAAATCTTTCTAAAACATTAAAACAGATTCTTTATAGATATTATTTTTAAAGATAAGATCTAATCCTTAAATTCGTCAAGCATACTTTTTGTTCTCAGATTCATATCAAATATCATTTTTATCTTTTTTTCATATAGCTATTCTGTAGCGTATATTCAAACACGATATCGTATATATGCAACAAATAAACAATTCGTATCTTGCCAAAAATGCAAGATTAAGTTGAATCAATCTTCCGCGCTGAACACGCGATTATGTGCGACATGCTTTTTGTCCTGCAAGGATGTTATTGTCGCACTATGTAATCAAGGTCGCTTATCATCGTGATGGGATCGTGCGATTCCTGTCATTTTCGCGCGCAGATGGTCCTCGCTGTTTACGCGGTTACGTCCTTATTAGCGTGCCTTGTTACGCAAGCACATAACGATGCAATCTTTCATTGCAAGATTACAGCCATTATACTTGTATAAACGAATAACTTTCGTATTTCTTGTGCGCTACATATTTAAATACAAATACTTGAATCAAAAAGTAATATTTTTAATTATTACATTCAAAATGTGAATCTAAGAATTTTGTTCAAATACATCAAAATTGCTTCATAAAATATAAACAAGCGTAAATGCTTATCAATATAACACGCTTTCGAAATTATTCTCAAAGTTATTCGAATATGTGAATTTCCTTGTACAGTATATGTCAAAAAAAAGATGTGAAAAAAACGACATTTTACGCTTACCTTTACTGAATTTTCATCCCGCGAATTCAAGGAAGCGACTCTCGTTATGGCGTTCCCGCGTCGCATCGATAATTACCGTTGATGAAGCGGCTGATTGACAAGCAGACACGTCGTGGACAAGCTGGACAAACTGGCTGGACCACAATCGCAGTACCGTTTCCGCCTATAATTCAATCCACGATTAACTCGTGTCTTGCCGCGATCGATAAAACGCGCGCGTCGATCGATGAACCGCGTGAATTCGTGCACAGATCATAAAAACCGTTGCGAATTTCACAAACGTCGAGGCCGATTCTCGCGACATTTAATCGTCACTAGCACTAACAAGTAAACAACTGCGCGCTTAAAAGTTTCGATGTCGAATGCCAAACATCCATCGTTGATGGATCGCGATCGATTTTCGCGTCGAACCATTAATTAAACGGGAAACCGGACTGACTCGAACTACGGCGAAAAGAGTTTAACCTCCAACCAAACGAGCAGGCGCGACAGTCGGCGCGCACTGAATACGACCGCGGAAAGAGCCGCGCGACTCGGCGCGAAAGCGAGGCCGCGCAAGATGGCCGAAAGGGGGCGCTAGCTCACGGTGGTCGCACGCGGTGCATATATACATATATACACACACGCATACATTTTTAAACTTTTTAAAGCGTAAAATGAATAGATAAAATTAAAATGTATTGTTATGATATTATTATCAATATTAACATATCGCGAATCAAAGATGCGACTTGACGTCTTTAATTTTTAAAGCATTGAGAAATAAAAGCAAAAATAAAAGCGGCGAAAATAAAAAGATTCACGTCTTTCGAACATTTTTATACGGCGTTGTTTTCAAATAAAAATATGTATGACGTGTGCAGCAGAGAATAAATTTAACAAAATATTATGCATTTTGCTCTTCTAAAAGGGATATTTTGGACAAAATATTGCAACTAATAATAAATTTACAACTTTTTTAATTAATGCATGCACAGTTTAGGATAGGTTCTAAAAATGTGGGAGTAAGACTTTGCAATAAATATCGTGCGATCCGCAATATATTAATATAGTGGAAGAGTCGTAAATAAATCTTGAGAAAATGCAACATTACCTTTTTCAAATCTCATCCTCGCAAGGTTCATCAATAATTATTCGCGAGACCAATATTTTTTATCGACAGATCTACTTTCCCGATGAATGAAAATCATTTCTGCAACGGATTGAAAATCCCGTTTCAGGAACGATTAACGATCCTCACGGATCGGAGGCATTTCCAGGACGTTCGACCCTGCAAGGAATTCAAGGTAATTGCAAATTTCCGGTATGCAAGATTCTAAGCAGGATAGATATATATATATACTCGTTCGAATTCACTCTACCTGTCTCTCTCTATCGCTCTATCTCTCGTCCTTCTACGATTGCTCTCGCAGTCGCCTCAGGCACCATTCGCGCTTCCGATATGTGTATAGCTTCTTCTTTTATTTCATTATTCGATTGCAATTACGTGGCGACGCCTTACACGAGATTATCCTCTCTCATTTTCTTTCGCGTGCGTAAGTTAATTATCACCTTCGTTGAACTTCATCATTTTGTACATTTCGACATCATCGCGTGTATAATAGCGGTGTCGGAATGATTCCGTTATATACGGAGTATCTCTGAAAAAGACCTTTCAAATTCTTTAGTTTTAATTAATTTCTGACTTAAAATTAGGCCACATTATATTCGAATTTTTTTTCATGTTGTCCATAATTTTGCATTGAATATTAAGAGAAAATAAATTTGAATTAGCGAAGAGAATAGCGAAAGAAAATTATTTAAGCTTTAAGAATATAAATGAGTAATATAATTATTGTGTAATTTTACTCAACAAATTTTAGCGAGAGTTTACACGAAGAGGGCGGATTGAAAGTTTTTTTTCGTTCTTACGGGAGAGCTCAGAAGACTTATTTTTCTTAGTTTTAAGATTTCTTGACAGAAATTCCGCGCCCGCGATATCACTCTTCCTTAATCGAGAAAAACTTGCTCGGCGCGATTATTACCACCTGTTTCTGCAACAGGTGTGCCAAGATCGTTAAGTGGGTTGCAAAAGGGCGACGGGATTCGCGGTATGCGAGATTATATGAACAGACGCACGTTCGCGCACACGAGAGCATTTATATAAACGCATCCCCCGCGGCCATGTACACATTCTAATACACGAACCATTACATTCCATTAAATCGCACAGTCGAACGGATGCTGAAAATCATAAACATATCACGTTCTGTCATTACGGACCGCGCTAAATCTAATGATTTATCCCGCAAACGATCGCGTGGCGTAATCGAGCGCGTATTTTGCAGCGCGCGTAGAAAAATTATGTACATCATATCCCTACATCTTTCCCTAAACAAGAATGCAAGATACAATTACGCTACGATATCTTTACAGTCCTACTCATTATCCGTCAGAATTGTCAGAATTAATTGACAGAAAAATTATTCATACGGATAGGAACATGCTCGATAAAATAATTCTATATTTGAATCTAATATTTGAAATATGAGAACATATGAGAGAGAGAATATATATTTATATACATATTTCCACCTTTTTGTCTAATCTTTCCAGACATATTTAGACTTTTGAATTTCCAGGCGCCTTCTATAATAATTATAAAAATTATAAAAATTAAGGAATCGCACATGAAATATTGATTGTCAAAAAAATGTAAAACATATTGAAATAGCTTTTTTCTCGTGTTGTAAGCTCTCGTTCGATAATAATCCTATTATATTTACACGTTGTAATAAATTTGTCGTATTCTTGAAATTGACAGCTTTCCACACCTTTGTGTGATGAAAACAGATCGGAGAACCATCGATACATCCAACCGCAACGCGTGATGCTGATCGGCACGAGAAACTGACCACAAAGCTGCGGTAAATCGAAGGACAATGCTGGAACATCGGCAAGAAAGTCGTCTATTGTTGCATACAGAAGACGCTGCGGAAATCCATTTCGTGTAAAAAAATATATAATACAATACAAATCGAGCCGATAGTTCTAGCATGAATTAATACATAAATAACGATGATTGAGTCTTAAATAATAATGGAAATATGACATAACAAATTATCAAAAATATTAGTATAAATATTCAGTTTACGGGTATCAGTTTCAGTTTACAGGTAATCTGCAATAAATTTTTCTGATAACATATCAGGAAATCTGTAACATAAAGATGCAAAAGAATATACATCGCCCGGATTCTGGGGAAGAGGAGAAATCTGCCGACTGCAACACAAAACACATCATATATTTTCGATATTGCGAAATTTCTCGATTTCCACGTGTCATGTATGCACGTGAAAGGTAAAAATTCCTCGTGCAGAATCGCACGCGCCCAAATGCAATGTTAAGCCCCATTCTGTCACGCAACAGGAAGTGCGAGCGGTCCGCGGTTCAAACAATATGCATGAAAAAGCGTAAATATAACAATAGGCGCGAGACAGCCGGTGCGTATTGCGTTTTATGCGTTTGCACGCATTTGGGAGTGCCAGCCGATTATTGCACGCGACATGCGGGTCAACTCGTGAAATCGCGTGCGAATCGATCAACTGGATCGCTAAACTTCGCGTATGTTTCATTAGTACATTTTATATATATTTTCAATTTCAAATCTTTCCTATCACAAGATAAAAATGCATTATTCGTTACAGATTTGCTTGCTGCACATAAAAAGCTGAGAGATTTTTTCTCTATGAATCGTAGATCGAAGCGCACATATATATTCATATACTCTGTTTTTGTATGCAGCATTACTGTCACGGTACCGTTATAAGAGAGAGATTATCATTCCACACACCTAAATACTATTGAGGATGGTAGAAGTGATGTCCAAACTGGTTTTAAGTAATTGCCGAGGAACACAAAACTGTCAGTGGTTTAGCATAGCTGTACGAACAACCGGTTTCCCCGAAAGCAGAACAACACTTCAGAATCGTGCATTTAAAGACGCGTAGCGTGCTAAAATGTAGATAAAATATCAATATAGTATAAAAAAAAGAAATATAACAAATATAAAATTTGAATATAAAATCCGATACTTGATACACGCACACACACACAAACGCACATACATAATTGTTTGCAGATGAGAATCAATGCGTACTCATCTTAAGTACTTCTGTGTTCTCTATTTATTAGATAAATAACACAGTAGGCCTATTTCAGGCGTGAGAAAATACGTATTGCAAGAAAATATGTAGAATTAAATGTTATTAATATACTTATTTACATATATGTTAACAACATTTTAAAACATACATTATATATATAAGAAACTTGTATAATAAAATAAAATTCCTTATTTACATATTATAGATAATTTAATAGATAAATTTAGATAATGTAATATATGATAATGTAAATTTATTTGTATTAAAGCTCTAATCAATATAGTTCAATTAATTTTCACATACATACGTGGGGTTTTAATATAAATAATAGTACATGATAAATCTCGATGCAATATATCAGAAAAATCTTCTCCAAAAACTGGAATAGCCACAAAATATATATATAGAATAGTCATTATGACAAAATCATATTTCCATTATTTGTTAAAGTGCTACAAGTGACAAGAAATTTTGTGTTATTAATTAATTGTTATCTGTACCAGAACATAGTATTATTTTCAAACAGCTTGTATATAAGAAAGTACATCTTCTTTCAAATATCCCTTAGGCATATTTTCCTTATCAGTAGTATTCCACGAGAATTCCAATATAGCTGTGGGAATTAACCGTAATTCTAAAAGTGTCTTATCATAACACTCTTCTATTAGCTTAATCCCATCTGGTGTCACCAAGGAAAAGAATACTTTATCATCGATTAGATTTTCATCAACAAATTCGATTACGTTCTGGAATTTCTCATGTACCGAAAAAGTACCTTGCAATATTATTCCATCTGGAAATTTAATACGAAGTACGGCAAATTTATATCTTCTAAGTGCACGCTGCTCATCCTTCTCCCTCATAGCCTTTGTTCTTAGCATTTGATTTCTTTCTACAGCTTCCGATCTGATAATAATTCATTTAATTACATATTACAATATTTTTCTCATTTGGTCCTATTAAGCATAATATATGTAAGCTTACCGCAATTGTTGCTCTCTTTTTATTTCTTCTGGAGTTATAGTGAAAAAACTAGATGGCAATTCATTTCTCATGCGAGCTTGGCTAGGCATTAATACTTGCAGATTCCTGTCCAATTCAATAGGAATAGGTTCTGCAGATTTCAATGCTTCATCTAAGATTATAAGATTTTCGATATTACAATTATTAGGATTCCATATTAAGAAATCTTCTTCGTTCTCATTATGTAACAACTTCTTTTGCTCAAAACCAGCTGCTTTTAAGAAATCTAATGCTCCCTCAATAGGCAAAACTTTTTCCTGTAAAAATATACATTTATGTGAATGTACATATATATAGTATAATAGCTCTTATATACATACACACATATATATATATATATATATATATATATATATAAGAACTATTTAATATTAATTTAAACTATATCAAAATTAATTATTAAACAAAAGGCAATATATTACCTGGAATATTCTATTACACATCCTGATTTTCCAATACTTTTCAACATCTGGATTGTTAATAATATTGTCCAAATATTTGCCAAGTGTTTCTACACAGCTTTCAATTTTTTCTTTTCCAGTATTGCAACTTTGAATAATTAAACATGCTGTTAACCCTGCTTCTTCTCCCTTTACTTGCTCATATAAAAATTCTTTAATTTTCTTTTTCCATTCATCTCGAAGCAATATTTCATCGGATAAATATGGACAACGAAAGTATACATCAGTAACTGCAAAAATGGAAGGATCTTCAATTCTATCTTTTTTCTCTTTCAATGCTGTATTTTCTGTCTGTTGTAAATTTTGCTGTGCTTTTCTTTCTAATTCCAATTCACGTTTAACACGTGCCTGAATGGCAGCGTATGATCTGTAAATAGTTATAAAGTTTATCATTAATAAAGCAAAAATTTTATTAATCCTATTAATATTATAGAAATATATAAGAAATAAAAAATAAAAATAATTTTAATATTACATACGTGTTAAATCTTGGTTTATCAGTTTTTTTTGCTTCTAATCTTGCTAAAGCAGCTTGGCCTGCAATTTTGGCTTCTTCTGTAGGTTCCGTTCTCCTAATTGGTTCTTTAGACTCTGTCGAGCTACATATGGTGCTGGTAGAATCTGTCAATCTATATACAAAAAAAAGTATAATGTATAATTAGATATTATTAACTTATTAAAATCTTTGTTAAATGTGTCATCACTAAATTTGCTTCAAAAATTTATATTATTATTGTACTTACTTGTACCCCTTTCCTGCTTTCATAAACTTTGTGTTTGCCTTCTTCTTTTGGAAAAAAGACTTGATTTTATCAGCCATATTTATCAGATTTATCAAATTGCTGCTGCGGTCTATATAAATAAAATATCAAATATCTCCAATATATTACTCAGCTGATGTATTACAATCTTCAGCAGTACCTAAAACAAGACATTTTGTAATTACTTTAATCTGTTTAAGTGATATTGTTTTTTTGTGTTAATCTTTATATCATACGCACAAAAAAAAGATAAGATACTATTCAAGTGACCTTACCTGCTTTCATAAATTGCTCCGTAATTCTAGTGCCGTAAATATGCCAAGCAACAAAGATCAATGCCACACTACTCAGAAATGTCAACAGGAAGACTTTGAGCAGCTGCAGTTGAAAATCGTCGAACGCTAGCAACGCTATCAGTTCGTGAAAAAATTCGCGTAGTTTCGACGACGTCTCGTCATCGAGGATGACGATATCGTTGGAATTAAAGGTTAGCCCGAAAGTTGATGAGAGTAACGATAACAGTTTGTGCACGTATTTATTGATCGCCTCCGACAAATAGTTCGTCCAAGGACACGAATCCTCACATGCGCTGCTCATCACATGAGAAAGAAATTTCCGATATCCAAATCACTTACAACTCGAACTTATCGAACGATTTTTATCTGTCGCATCCACGAGATTTACGAAAAATCAAGTTTATGAGACACTACACAAGTTTCCACATAGTCATTACTTGTCGATATACATAACAGTTTCAATGATACAGTTGAGAACCTAAAAATCATAACAAATTTTTACTCGATGAGTTTTGGAACGCGCGAAAATCGGAGAATTATTTCGCCATTCATATAAAAAATATTATATATATCAGATATATAATATTATATTAATATGTATATATTAATATATATATATATATTAATATATATATACATAGTATATTCTAAGATTTATATATATAATATATATAATTATATATATATATATATAAAATATATCTGAATGAAAGTATAAATAAATTAATGATTTTGCAGTACTCTGACCACACAAAAGTAACAACATATATTAGAAGTCTGTAGTCTGGTTGTCTATATTGAACCAACATATATCTTTATATTATATTATATTATATTTACCATATTATATTGTATTTATTTATATAATATTATATTTACCTTTATATTTACCAGCATATATCTTTATATGTGTGGTGTTTGCGATTTTTGAGCATTCCAAAACTAATCGAAAGAGGAGTGTTTCAGCCATGGTATATAAATAGACAAGATGTATTGTATTGCGCAGTATTTTAGTTGTGGCATCGGAGCCACAAGAGGGCACTAGAGTCACTAGTTCGGCTAGAGTCCCTAGGGACTCTAGGTTCGACATTTATGCTCGCGACGCGAGCTTCTACTCTATTCATTTCTCGCTGAACAGCGATAGTGCTTTCTATAATCTAATTGGAGAGCACTCCGTCTGCTTCCGTCTGACAATTGATTAGCTGTAATGGCTATAGTGTATATATCGTGATTGAATTATCATAAGTTTCGTGAATACATAATCAGTGTAATAATCCGCGGTACGCGAGAAACGCGTAAAGAAAATAAACAAATATGGTTCAACAATATCAATCACCCGTACGAGTTTACAAGCATCCGTTCGCTCTTGTCATGATGGTGTGTGTTTATTATTACACAACCTTCGAACTTGGCCGTCATAAAATATTTATTCAACACTTCGTGTTTCTATATCCTTCATAGAACATATGTGCATATCCCAGATAATCCAATAACCGATCCAATGGCTGAATCATGCGAATACCTATAATTAAATCCATAGAAACGAATAATCTCGCAAATGTCATCCTATTTTTTTGCAACTTTAAGTCTGAACATGCAAGTCATTTAATTACTCTCAATTTTTTCTCATGAATTGAGTTAATTTATAGTTATGTTATAATGTGAATCACAAGATAAACAAGATGATATTTTGTTTATTCACAGGCGTACGAGCGTAGATTTCCAACATGTCCACAGATACCAGTTTTTGTTGGATGTGAAATTATGCTAGACGAAGAAAGCGAGAATGGCGCTATTAGAACTACAGAAAGACGGTGTAAATTAAATGTCGAGGCACCTTATATCTTGAAAAAGGTTTGTCCGTATATATACATCAGAAAATATGGGTTGTCTCATACTTATTGTGACACTCGGTCTGTTATTTTATTACTGTGAAAATTTGTCGTTTTTATTAACAAGTGTCATTTTTATTATTATTAACATGCTATGATGAGATGTTAGATCTGAGATACTTAGAGATACTATTTCTAGTTTAATTTTAGAGATTTTGAGGAGTATTGTAGTAGCTATGAAACTAAACATATTTCTGATTAAAACAGTTTTTTATGCATCAGGAACAATGTTCAGTAATATGTTGTTTATTTCAGATAATTGGTGTAGATTTTGTATACTTCATTCAAAGAAATGTTTTAGATAGGCGCAATAATGTTTTAGAAATAGAAGCATACAACGAAAGTTTTGCTACTAGGGTAACAGTTATTGAAAAATGTAGATATTTTGTAAGTATTACATATGGATTCATATTTACATATAAATTCACATTTATTCACATGATTTACACACATACACAGATATTTTTATAAAACTTCACTTTTTCTTTATGTTTAAAAGTATTGTATTATATATCTTCTAACTTTATATAAAGTGATTATAATTAGATTCTAATTTTGTTATTCTGTCATTTAGATTCACCCTGAAAATGCAGAATGGACTTGCTTTGAACAAACAGCAAGTTTAGATATTAAAAATTTTTTTGGTTTTGAAAATTCAATGGAAAAGTTAGCAATGAAGCAATATGCTCAAAATATTGCTAAGGTAATGTGCATACACAGCAGTTTCTATACAGATAACAGATAATGATTATGATACAATAACAATAACTTTATTATCACATAAAATGTAATTATATTATGTTTAATTAAAGGGTAAGGAAATTATTGAATTCTTCATAAATGAATTGAAAGAAGAAGGCATTACCTATGTTTCTCCTTGGAAAGATCAACAAGAAGGATCCTCTGAAGAGGAAAAGTAAGTATATCTGTGATGATTAAATTATATTATAGATAGTTAGAGTCTGTATCTCTTGATTGCATAAATTCCACATTGCTTGTAAGGAAGCATCATCGTGGACGAGCACTTCAGACATCAAGAGCACACGTGATTGTCTTTGTAAAAAAAAAAAATAATCAGAATTCCTAATTGTAACATCTTGCAATTTTAATTCCAGCAGTAAAAACATTTAACACATTTTACCTAAATTCATATTAACAATTTATATTGAGCAATTATTTTCGATCTGCAATGGTTACTTTTTTTATATAGGAAAAATGTTGTCGAAAATAATGAGTTATATAGTGACAAAGAATTATGTAATGCCGACAGCAAACTGCCCAGCAACAGAGGTGTGCACATTATCTTTTTTAATACATATTATTTTGATAAATAATAGTACATATATAATAACTTATTTTATTTTTATTTTCTCCAATCTCAGAGATGCAACTGTCTTCGGACTATATAGAGAGATACTTAGGAAAACTAGATATGATGCAGGAAAGCAAATTAGTGCAACTTAGACATAGCATAGAGGAGTTGAGGGGAAGCTCAGTACCAGGTTATGCAACGCTTCTACGGTTCCTGAGGGCCACTGAATTTTCCGTCGAAAAGGCTAGAGAAATGTTAACACAGTCCTTACATTGGAGGAAGAAGCATCAGATCGACAAACTTCTCGATGAATATGAAATGCCGCAAGTAATTAAAGAGTACTTTCCTGGTGGATGGCATCACTTTGATAAAGGTAATCACTTAATAAAAAAGAAAAAACTCAAAATGTCCATGTTGGACTATGCTGTGAAAAATAATAATATCAGTATATGTGATAAAAAGATGCCATGTGGTATACTATATTTTTTCTAATTATGTATCTTTTGATGTATAGATGGACGACCTTTATATATCTTAAGGCTGGGTCAAATGGACGTCAAAGGTCTACTTAAATCGATTGGGGAAGATGAATTATTATTATTAGTAAGTTAGATATATTTTAAAATATTTTAAAAAATTATTCAAAATGATGCTTAACAGCTTTTATTTTTCTGCAGTCTTTACATATCTGTGAAGAAGGTCTACATTTGATGGAAGATGCAACTACTGTTTGGGGACATCCAGTTTCTCAATGGACTCTATTGATAGATTTAGAAGGTTTAAATATGCGACATTTATGGAGACCTGGGATAAAAGTAGGAATATTTTAATATATAAAACAAATATAATTTATAGCTAAAATATTCATTTCTATATTTTATATGTCACAAATGATTATATATTACTAAATATAACAAATTTAAATTTGCTTAATTTGCTCTAGGCATTATTGAGAATAATAGAAATAGTCGAGGCAAATTATCCAGAAACAATGGGAAGGGTTTTAATCATACGTGCTCCCAGGTGCTTCCCTATTTTATGGACTCTTATCAGCACTTTTATTAGTAAGAAGATTTCATAATTATTAACTTAAATTATATAAATTATTAAATAATTTTCTACTAATTATGTATATATTAAAATTGCAGACGAAAATACTAGGAAAAAGTTTATTTTCTATTGCGGTACAGACTACCAGGAACAGGGTTCTGGAGGTCTTAGTGAATACATTAATCAAGAATTTATTCCTGAATTCCTTGGTGGTTCCTCAGAGGTAAGATTACAATAATATTAACAAAAATGAAGATATATATTGTAAACATTGCATATATTATTAAACTCCACATTTCAATAATAAAGTATATTGTTAATATTAATATTTAATATATAATTATAGTTTATGATATTATAGTTAAACATTTTTATAGCAGCATAAATGTCATATAAACATATAACAGGTTTCTAATATAATTTTTGTACTGTATAAACAAAATATAGTGCAATATATATTATAGTACAATACAAATATTAACGCCAGATTGTTATAAAAATCTTATTGATATATTTTTACGTTATGGCAATTGAATATTTATTTTATAAAAATTTCAACTCTTACTTTTTGCAAAAATATACACACAATAGACTGTTTCTTCGAAATATTTATGCTGGAGTAATATGTTGCATGTTGAATACTAGGAAATGAATATATGCGAAGTCTATAGTATGGTACCTCGAAGGTTTTACATTTTCGACGCAACTATGAACAGCGTAAGAAAACGATACAAAATTTATGTTGAATATGTGGTAGAAGTTGTTCTCTGCAGCTAACTGGCTTAAGTGGAACAAAAAAATGTGACGTTCTCATATTTATTAAAAATGCACATTATTATATTTTGATATAACAAAGAAGCATTGATCAGAAAATTATTAAATGTAATATCAGCAGTTGCTAGATACATAGGCATTGTCTGTGTCACATTTGTATGTCTCTTTATCTTTCTGTCATATGTCATCTACATCTGAGACCAGACTTTATATACGAATCATCCACTCTCTCTCTCATAATTTTTTATTTATTTTTAAAATATATATAGAACTTCGAAAAATAATCCATTGACATTATTTATGTGTATCATCAAATATAATCAGAAATCTATCATCAATATGATCAGAAACCCATGTAATGCACGCAAATTCAAGCACTAATTAAAAAATATAAACACCGGGCACATGAAAAGTGAAGTGATTCTGCGTGCTAGCTAGTTAAATTTCAGAATATTTTAAACAAATTAAACTTAAACAGTTTTTGTCAAAGATGTATAACTAAATAACGTAACTAGATAGACCTAGACTTTGAATTCATAAAAACCATTAAGTATCTGAAGTTTGATTAGCTATTAATTATAGTAAAAACTTTTTAAGTATTTGATAGATTTATATGTACATATCCCCCATAACAAAAATATAATATAAAGTATATGTATATTTATATAATTCTTTTATTTCTATTAAAATGTCAGACGTACATAATGGAAGGTGGAGTGGTCCCGAAGAACTTGTACAAAGTGGACTTGGAGGGTACTTCCGGTGAACATGAGCACAGTTTATATCACTCCATCAGTTTGAGTCGTGGCCAAACTCATCATGTGTCCATAGAATCAAATGATCCAGGTGCTGTTCTGACATGGGATTTTGATGTAATGCGGCATAATGTTGTATTTACAGTACTTCACAAATCGCAAAATAGCGAAAATGGTGCTATTTCAGGTAAAATATTAGAAACACAAATTTATATCGAAATCACATACATTATACATAATTAACATTTTTTAACAACTCAAAGTAGAGACGTAATGCACATATTATAGTGCTAAGAGAGCATTCGATTACTTTGTAGAAATCCCAGAGCTTGCAATAGGTGGTGACCATGAAGTCGTTGCTGCAAAGGAATTAAAAGATAATAATGTTAAAGTCGAACCTAGTATAGTTTGTCATGATGGTGAAAGCATCCAAGTATGTATTCTCTTATATAATTTATGTATTGATATTTGATAAGAAAGTACATTTTCCATTGATCCATATACGCGATTACTGATGAAAATATTTGATCAAGAAGACAAAAAAAATATATATTTGGTATAGTTTTAGTTTTATTGTATTAATTTAATTGTAGTAATTTAAATTATAATTGTGTCTTGTATATTAAAGTACAAATACTCAGATATATTTGTCATAGAGTAAAACTTCACATTTTTATCTTCTTATGATTTATCTAAATACTTTCGTGAATGATTCTACAGTATGTGTAGATATACTAGTACAATTACATAATTATTGCCACTTGTATGGAATTATTAATCCTTGTACAGGGAACGCACATCATGCAAGATACAGGTACCTATATATTACAATGGCAAAATCAAGAAGACCAAACCGAATTTCTTCCATCTATTAGTTCTCATAAAGCTCAACTTATGTATTTTTATGAGACATTGCCATCTGCACATTACAGGTGCACATGAAATATTATAAAATAAAATGAAAATAAAACACATAAAATGCACATACAGTACATATTTCTTATTTATCAAAGTAATAACATTTTCTGTATTGACATTTTTAGGGGTTCAATGATGAGTTTGCAGTCTGCTATTAGTGGAAGATCAGAGGCTAGTTCATCATTGTCCAGATGAAAAGCGATGGAAGTGAACATTGAATTGCAAGAGACGTGAAGTCATTTTATTTTTAATATTTTAATGACATATATTATAAAAACACGAATTTCTCATTTGTGTTTAAGGAAACTAAAATGCAATTCAGATTTCAATTAATCTGATATTTTAATCTTTTTTGACGCGGTTGTTAATATGTACATCACTAATCTAATTCTCAAGCCTAAAATACTCACGTTGACAATTACAAAACCAATATTATATTATAGTTGTTAAACAATAATACAGTATATAATAATGTTATCTACTTAAACTTTATTTTCATATAAAGATGAAATATGTGGATGAAATTTAGTACTCAGAATAAGATCTTGTACATTTTATATAGATCATATTGCAATATAGAGTAAAGACACCGCTGCAAGAGCACGTTATAATTTCCAGCTCTAAAGTAGACGGTAATACAAATTGTGCAATTCAATTGTGATTTAATATTAATTTATATAAACACATATATTTATATATAAAGAACACGGGTAACAAAAAATGTTCTTCCCTCATAAGATTACATTTTACTCAAATAATTCTTAAGGAAAGATGCATAAAAAAGCTAATGTTTATAGTGCTATAGTAAAAAACATTCCATTGCTCTGAATGATAGAACATATGTTGTATTTAAATTATTTTTGACATATTTCGTGGAAATATGTCAAATTCTTTTAATGTAGTATGCAAGAAAATTAATAAGTTATAGGCACATAACATAAATTGTTGTTTCGAATATGTTAATTTATTATTAACATGTTTAGATCAAGTTAATATATCAAATAAATATATTAACTGTTTTCTAGCTATCTAAAAATTAATAAAAACATGTAATACGTTTTTAGTAATTTATGTGCCAATAAATGTTAAAATTAATAGAAAATACTCTCAGTACAACGGAACGAATTATCAAAAATTAAACAAAGAGAAAACTAATTTTGAGAGATTATAATATAATATATTAATACAGAATACAATTTATATTCATTAAATGTGAATAAATTTCGGCAGCAAGATAACATTTTAATATGTTATTGTTAATTTTTAGGTAATCTACAAAAATTCATTAACTTTGTACATAATATTTATATAAATTATTTAGTGACTAAACAGTGTTAAACTGTAATAATTAGATAAGCTTAATTAATACTAAAATGCAGGATAAAAACATTGAAGAAAAATATATATATAACTATAGTCAATTACGATGAATAACACAAAAACACAGAGAAAATGTATTAAGAATACTTTCGATAGAAAACATTCTATGAAAATACACAAACAAAGCTTTTATAAAAAAATTTTCTTTAATCACCAAGATATAATTTGTAAAATTACAAACTCTATTTATTAATTAACTGTACCAATAAAAATAAAAATATTCTTCCCATGTATTCTTAACAAATTCCGTCTTGATGATTACTAATTGCAATTAGCAATAGTCCAGTTAAAAAGACAATGTATTTTTAAAATGAAGATTTTTAGGATGAACACAAAAGACAGAAGTGTTTTTGTTAGAATAGCATATGGTGTAATACTAATATTGTATGATCGGCCAGTTATATTTGTTAAATAATTAATTAACAATGTATGTTTACCAGTTATTCATCACTAAAATCTACAAAAAATTGCTGTTTTAGACTGTAGTTGTATAACTAGTGTGTGAAGAGTGTATGTAGTATATTATTATATCAAGAAATATATGATACGTATAAATTTATTTGAATAATAATAAGATATTTATAAAACTTATTACTATTCGATAGTGCAATATGCGTCTTCTTTACAACTAGAAATTATTTACTTGAATAAAGAATAAAATTATATAATATACTACTGATTTGAAGTATTACGTATCAAGTAGTGGGATCTAGCTAGTAGTTATTTCTATTGTCATCACACATCAATGTTGAAGGCAATAAAGTTCAAACGAATTTATTCAATTATTATTATTGTATATAAAAGATGTTTTTTTTTTTTTTTTTTTAGATTTTGACATTTACAAATAGTAATTATACATCTTGGGTGATTTTCTCAGATTAGGATAAATAAAATAACAAGAAGAATAGTTTTAACAATTTCTTTGGCTTTTCATAACATTGTATTCTACAATTCATACATATATATTCAAATGTATACATACATACATGTATACATACATATATATATATAAAATGTATATGTATGTATGTATGTCTGATACACTTTGCAACTGTACATTTTACACGTCTATTGTACATATAGTACTGTATATATGAAACGTTTCGACATTTTACTAGACTAGGAAATATATATATATATACACGTAATAATAATGTTCCCAAATTACATACACCATGCAGGAACTCTCAATTTTTCACCGTACTTTTTTAAATCCATCTTAAAAAGAGAGATAAAATATAAAATTATTTTTATATTTTTATATTGTATCAAAAATTACAAAATACATAAAAATTCGTCCTTTGGATAAAAACAAAGAGACGAAGTACAAAAGTTGCTTAATATTTCTGTTTACATATAGTATTGCATTATTTCGCAGCATGACTATTTGCTAAATAATGTTAACAATGTAAATGTAATTATAATAATTTCCTTTTATTTTCGTGAGAAATTAGAAAAAATTATATGAATATATTATTTTTATCACTCCTCATGAAACATCTTAAAATATCTCATAATAATTGAGACTGAGTGGGTAAGAGAGACATGCAAAAAATACAATATCTCGTAAGCAAATTTATATATAGGTTTAATTGGTAGAGATTATTGATATTCAATAATAGAATGTTAAATGTATAAATGTATTAGGCAGATAGCTTGGAATGTTTTACCCCACATTAATTTTAGATATGCATATTAAGAGGAGTAGATTAATTTATCACAATAATATGGATAAGAAATATAATAAAATAACTAATAATATGTCTGAGAAGTTCTAAAATTTTTCTAAGAAATATACTTTAAAGAAAGAGAGAAAGAATAACTTTCATAGTATGAATATTTGGAAAGTTTTGGAATTCTCTTAAATATCTTTTTCTCGCACACAAATATCAATTCTCTTTGCCACAGTTGCCACTTAATACAGCTATAAAAGTGGATATTGTGTATCTATTATGCATATCTTTGACTATGAAACTATAGAGTGGCCATATTTAGATTTAATGACTAAAGTACATCAGAAAGATCCATAAATATAATATAATAATAGATATAAATCCTTGGTAGTGTCCTTTTTATGGAAAAAAAAGTCAATACACAATTCACATATTTCTATAGTCAAAGATATATATAAGTTAATGCAATTTATTAAACTTTGGCATTTCTTTTTTTAAACTTTTTTTTTATTTTTTCTTTTCTAGCATTTCTCTGATCTAAATTTTTCTCTATTCTATTTTCTTCTAAAATAGAATTCTACTCTTGCGCCGTTTTTCCTAGAATGTTTATCATATTAGAGTGAAAGTGAGTGAAAGACAAAGCGCGCAACATTTTTATTATATGTATATGCCATTAGAATAAGAATGGAAATTGAGAAATATTAGAATAGAGGAAATGCTTGATCTCGATAATTCTAGATCAGAAGAAACTGACTGTGTTAACAATATTAATTAACAATATCAGGTTAATATGACTTCTTGTCTCAGTTTTAAAATAAACAGAGAAACATTAACTTCTTTAACTACATGATTCAACGATATCTTCATATTGAAGTAATGGATCAAAATTTTGCTAATATCTACTATAATATTTGGCAGAAAAAATAGATTGGATAGGCAAACACCTCCTTAAAGTATATTAAGAAATAAATATTGATCAATAAAATTTCTTTTGGCATATCTTTAAGTACTGGTGACACCTTTACGAGCTACTAAAAGATTTAACACTGGATGCTTTCTTATATAGGAAACTGCTTTCTTGTGAGTTACCATTGTGAAATCATACCCATTACACTGTAAAATTTTATCATGCATCCTAAGACCACTTTTTGCAGCTGGTGATCCTTCGTGTACTTCTGTTACATATATACCCTGAAAAGAAAAATTGATATTATAAACTCTTGTTATCTTAAAATAATACAAAAATCATATCCAACTGATATATTTTAAATAATATAATATCTCTTACATTGTCTGTATAACCCTGTGGACTTTTCGTGAAGTCTTGATCGATTCCACCACCAATTTTAAAACCACACTTCATTACTTCTTCGCCATTCTCATTAATTTCTGTCTCTTTGTGTAATGTGATTGGTATCTATAATCAATAAGTATATATACGTAATATATATACAATATAATATGATATTCAATACAAATATACATATGTAAGAAGCATTATTATTTGGAGAATGCTGCCTGTTAAAGTAATATTTAGAGGAAATATCCTCTCACAGTAGCTCGGGTACCTCGGGTTCGCTAAGCCTGTACTCACTACGATGAGCCCTTGAGGTACCCTTGTAGCAAAGGGTCTGTATACAAGTATACAGCTGTGGATAACACAACTACACGATGAAATTTAAGAATACGTACGCTTAGGCACTCCATAGCGGTACCCGGCTGATGTTGAAAGGCCATTTTCGCGCACATAATAAGAAACTTGGGCTCTGCTACGCGTTTTCCTCTTAACAAATCTTTCCGGTGACTCACGTGCAATCAATCGCTCACGCCAATAATGCGCGAATAATAACAATAAACTTTCGTTACACGAGCGTTTTAGCTTGCGAATATATAATATTCAAACGGACGAAAAAATTCGGCTCTCGCGCGAACTTTCCAATGCGAGTGTTGGGGCAATAAAATTTTTTCTAAAATTTGGTAGCGCGAACAGATGATCACTCTGGACTTTCGGAATGAGCTTCGACGCTTGACAATCATGCGCGTTATCGAGGTGACGTATGAATCGTGCGTAAAGATAAAGGTACCTTTTCATGACGCATTTTTAGCGTCAAAAACTGGTGTAACCTATAGTTATTATGTTTTACTGCATATTTTTCAAATGAAAGGTATCTTGCAAAACTGAATAAAATGTGATACTTTCTTTCGATTATCTAATAAATGCAACAATTAGTCTATTTTAAACTTAGCACATGTATTTTTTTTTATTTGAACAATATAAGTACTTTTAGGTTACAATCTTATTATTTGTATACACATTTCTTCTTTTAAATAACAATATTAATAAAATTAACAAAAGGCGATTTTTAAATACACTTTTACTCTTTGAAAATAGAAATTATTTACATATGAAGAATAAAACTCAATTTATATTATTAAATATCTTTTCCTAATAATAAGTAAAATATAAATATAAAGAGTGCAAAATTTGAAAGAAAAAGAGATTGCAATAATAAAAAAAAATTATTATTTTCAAATAGGAACAGAGAGAAAGTAAAACACTGTCAGATTCTACGAGTACAAGGATTAAGAAAATGTTGAAGAATAATTTATTAAAGACATCGTGGTGCAAACTACGCGCTCGATATACGCACAAAAATGCCTCTATACCAAAGGTAGAACTTAAAGGTAAAGAATGTGAAATTTCAAAGATACGAAACATTGGCATATTGGCACACATTGACGCTGGTTAGTACTTTCATACTGATTATAGACAAAATTTACTTGGTTTGCTTGAATATACAAGTGCATTTTTTTTTTTTTTTCAGGAAAGACCACCACAACCGAGAGAATGTTATTCTATTCTGGTCTTATCAGAAATATGGGAGAAGTGCATCATGGCAATACAGTGACTGATTACATGGAGCAGGAGCGGCAGCGAGGAATAACCATCACCTCGGCTGCTGTTACATTCAATTGGAAAGATTATCGTTTTAATTTGATAGATACTCCTGGACATATTGATTTTACTATGGAGGTTGAACAAACTTTGCAAATATTGGATGGCGCAATTGTAGTCCTGGATGGTTCCGCTGGTGTGGAAACCCAGACAGTAACAGTTTCCAGACAAGCGGACAGGTACAATATTCCTCGAATAATCTATATTAATAAAATGGATAGAGCAGATGCTGACTTTGACATGAGTTTACAGTCTATTGAATCCAAATTAAACATAGAGACATTACCTATTCAAATTCCTATCAAGGAGGCAGGAGTCTTAGAAGGTATCGTGGATGTAATAACTATGGAAAAATTGATATTTGATAAGAGACATCAAGGTATGAATGTAATAAAAACAAAAATAACTAAAAACGATAACGGAAGATTGTGGGACATAGTCAGTGAGAAGCGACGAGTATTGACTGATAGATTGTCAGGCTTGGATGACAAACTAGCTGATATCATCATAGAACAAGAGTCCCTGGAGAATGTGCAACCGCAGATACTGGTCGATTCGTTACGCAGAGTCACCATAAATAGAAAAGGTGTGCCTGTAATATTAGGAAGTTCCTATAAGAATATGGGAGTACAGCCTCTAATGGACAATGTCATTCTTTATCTGCCATCACCAGCAAATATAAAAGATTTAAATCCATATCGGTACTTCGAGAACAATCTGGCAGCCAGAGTTTTTAAGATTATTCACGACAAGCAGAGAGGTCCAATCACCTTCTTCAGAATCTATTCCGGCAATATGAGGAAGGGTCAGAAGCTGTACAATGTAACGCGGGAGCAAAACGAGCAGTGTACTCGCCTGTACATCGCCTGCGCCGACGATTACGAGGAAGTGGCCGAAGTGGGTCTTGGCAATATCGCGGCTGTAGGTGGATTAAAGAACACCATCACGGGTGACCTGGTGACGACGAGCGCGTCCGCTGGTAACCGCGTTAAAGACATTATGCTGAAGGAGAATTTGAAACGTCCAGACTACGTGAACAATTTCTTCGCGTCCGGAACGAACTTGCTCGATCCCGTCTTCTTCTGTTCCATAGAGCCGCCCTCTTTGTCAGCGCAGTCTACCTTAGAGACCGCACTTCAGGAACTACAGAGAGAGGATCCTAGCTTGCGCGTAAGAAATGATCCGGAAACGGACCAAATCGTCCTCGCGGGGATGGGCGAGTTGCATATAGAGATCATTAAAGAGAGAATCAAGAGAGAGTATAAAATCGACGTAGATTTAGGTCCTTTGCAAATCGCCTATAAGGAAACGATTCAGGATGTCGTTAAAGACACGTTAGTTGTGGAACATAGAGTGGGTCAGACGAGACATCAGGTTAATATTACTATGTCCTTGATACCCAATTATGAGGGAAAAGAAAAACTGCTTCTGGACAGATCTCCAGACAACGCGTCGAATATCGACAGTATTGATCCGCGAGTGATGAATGCAATCAAAAGCGGCGTCAACTCTGCATTGTTGCATGGCGTCAAGTTAAGTTGTCCCGTAATCAATGTTGGCGTCAAGTTGCACTGGCTAGAGGTGGCACGCGGTACTTCGGATACCATAGTTTCCGCCGCTACTTCGCAATGCATCCGGAAGGTCGGTCTATACTTTAAATTATAAACAAATTCTATTAGTTAATGTATTAATGAATGTATTGCTTGAAATTATACCAAACTTCTACTCTATTACCTTCAATAGATGATACGATATATTTAAGATTGTCTAGCAAGTTCAGACTTATGTCTCGTATACAAGAATTGAAATTGATAGAGATAAAACTAAAAATAATATAGATTGGAAAAAGATAAATAAATTCATTATCACGAATAAACAGAGATCGATCATTTTTTACTATATATACATATATATCCAAATATTTTGAAGATATCTAAATAATATATATTTTTTTACATACATAGTTGCTCCAAAATGGAAATAGTATGTTACTAGAGCCCATCATGCAATTGGAGATAGTTGCACCGGAAAAATATTCTCCGAGTATCAATGCTGATCTCGCTCGTAGACGAGCGGAAATACAACAAATCGACATGCGCGGCAATAATAAGGCAAGTATAAATTCTATTCTTCTTATTTCTAATAAAATGTAACTGTTAAAATTGCGAGATATTAAAATATTTGTGTTTCAATTTTTAGGTGATCAAAACTCTTGCGCCATTATCAGAATTATTGGGATATGCAACAGCACTGAGAATCATCACGTCGGGTGGCGTTACGTTTTCAATGGAATTTAGCCATTATCAGCTAATGACTGCCGCTATCGAGGACGAAGTAATTAGCAAACTTAAATGATTTTAATATAGTATGGATTATATATATAGTTACAAGCAATAATGAGAAAATAATATTACATACAGTACAGTTGCTGTATATAATAATATTACATACAGTACAATTTCACTTCGTTTTATTCAATCTAATCAAAATATATTGCAACATTATCATTGGTGCATTACAATCTCCATATATGATTCTCAATAGCGACCACTAAGTATGATGGAAAGCTTTTAATCAAATTTCATTAAGCCGGAGCAGAAAAGTCACTAGCTGTACTATTAAAATAATTATATATAATATTAATTATATATAATTAATATGTATATAATATATATAATATTAATATGTATTATATATAATATATAATTAAATATTATATAATTATTATTACTATGACTTCCATACATCACTAGTAGTCGCGCATAATATATTAATATTGCTTAAGATCATGCAAAAATGTCATATATCGTAAAATATATGTATATGTATATATTATATCATATGGAGGGATTAAATGTTATAATGTTGTGAGATTGACTGGAAAAAACGACAGTCGCGTATAAAAACTTATTCGTGTCAACGCGGATAGCACGAAAGCGAGACAATAATCTTTCCTTTTATACATACCAGTGTACAAAATATCAGGTTATAAATGTTGGACAAAATATAGGAATTCTCGCATTCGTGTAATTTTATTCGCTCTATTAATATTAAATATATCTTTAAATTATGCGAACTGTGTTATTGATCAATGTTAAGCGCTCAATTCGAAGAGCTCTTACAATTTCTTAATGTATTTAGAAGTTTTGAGCTAACTTGTTTTTTTCCTTACAATCTAAATTTCTATTCTCAGTATAGAGTCATAGTATAAAATTTCATTCAGCTTTCGTTTTGTTTACAAAATGACAAATCTTCATATTATATATATTCCTTCTAATGCATTATTTTAAACGTTAAATATATTTATATCACTTGTATGCAGATAGCATTATTGCTTATATCTGCGATAATTTTCTTTAAGGCGCAAATAACGCGCTTTTTCTTTTCAGATAATTACCTTACTGTTCTACAATTTATCTTCACAGTAAATAATTATTTCATCATAGATCAATACAAAGTTTCAAATTGGCTCATCTGTTGGCCTTGTTATTATTACAAATGGGCAAAATACTGCATCCGCAAGACCATTAAAATCTAAATACAATAAATCTTTTTCTTTTTTATTAAAGAGCAATGCACTCGCAAAGTATCATACAAAAATAATCGCTGTTTCAACGACAAAAATTTTCTTGCTTTAGTTCTTCTCTTATAAGAACAATTTTGATTTATATTTCTTTTTTTTTTTACAAGAAATACAATAGATTAGTTTACAAATTTCATAAGATTATAACCGCCGACAAACTGTGACAATAAAATGCTTTAAAAATCGCGCTTTCTAATAAGCAAAATCACGTGAAAGAGCTTTTGAGAGCGATCAAAAATTCTGTTGTAAAAAGCGCGCGCATAATACTTCTGCTTTTCTTTCTGTTTTCTAAAAAAAAATTAAACTTTTTTCGCGTCATGGTACTTCCATTCTCATTCAGGATCGTTCTCCTCGTTCGATCCGTGCTTCACTATGTCATCGTGGCGTCACAAGCTCACGAGTTTCGGTGGATTCGCGTCCGGGGAGCTAAGATCCACGGCTGACAGATTGTTCCTCTGTTGCGTCGAGCACGATGGTATCAGAGGCGTCGAAACCGGCGTGAGACCGGTGCCACCCTCCATCAGGGATTCAAAGTTAAATGGTATACCGCTGGTCGGGGTAGTAATCGGCATACCTGCCACGTCCATTGACGGCTTCATAAAGGATGGTGTTTCTACTGTTTTAAAAGCAAGCGTATCCGGTCTCTCCTTCGGTTCAACAAACATCGACAAAGAATTCAGTCTGTTGTTATTATCCAACCCGACCGGCAGTGAATTAGGTCTGTTCGGTCTCGTCGCCCCGACCACTGTCGCGTCGCTCTTCACGGGCTCGGCGGCGAAGTGATTCTCAGCCGGAATATTAGGCTTTATCACGGGTTTCACGTCTAGTGGGGACGAAGAGCGCAGCGAATGACGGCAGACCGCTCTGTGCGCTTCTAAAATGTATTCCAATTCTTCTTTGACCTGATTCAGCTGATCTATCTCTTCCTGCAAGCTCTGCTTCTTCTGTTCCAAACCCTCGGTCTCCTGCAAAACCGATATTCTTTTTATTTAACGAGACACTTGTGATTTTTTGACAACTGGATAGGAGACAACTCCAGATTTAGAAATGATTATTCTCGCTAAGAACGAGATAAAACTGTGCAAAAAAATTACACTATATTTTGACATAACTCGTGCAGCTGTGTCGAGATAAGTCAACACTTACTTCGAGTAGGGCATTGGTGTGATCCATTCTTCGTTTGCGGCATCTCGCCGCTGCCATCTTGTTTCTTTCGCGCCGAATTTGTCGCCTCTCCTCTTCTTCGGGGGTCATCCCGATCGTTCTGGTGGGCCTCCTGCCGCCCATATTGCGTCTAACTGGCTGTTGCTGTTGCGGCTGCGTTTGTTGCTGGCTCTCGAGAAGGGTGGTCGTCGTCGGCGCCGGGAGATGCGCCGCCGTCGTATTTTGCGTCTGTGCCGGGGTCGGCTGTGACGGTTCGACCAGCGGTGGCACGAAGCCGGCCTCGCGACCGTGCGTCGTCGCTGACTCGCTCGTCAGCTCCAAGAACGTCTGCTCGATGCTGCGGAGGGTGGTCGGCGTCAACGTCGGCGTCGTTCTGGTCGGTACTCCGCTATGCAATCCGTCCAGAGATACCAACTGTAACACAGAGATGAGAAACGTGTCGATTGAAAAGAATATCTAAAATCTTTCTTCATAAAAATGTTGAAACTGTATAATAAATCTGGTTTGATACTAAAACTGTTTCAATAGCAAGATTAATACACATCGATCGTAAAATCCTGCTCTCTTTTTATACATTTTCATCAAAAAACAAAGTAATCAAATTATACGTTTGCATAAATGTCAGTAAAAGTTGACTGAGAAAGAACTTGAGAGAATTATCTTTGATTTTGTCTAAAAACAGAAGATGACAAACTTTGATTCACAGAAATGTAAGATTTTCTAGTGGCGTGATTTTGTGTTTGCAAGAAAAAAACTGCTACTAATGTAGGAGAGGCATCGTTATCTTCGACTTTCCAGGCCAGTTAATCTGGCCAAGATGACTCGATAAAAATATCCATGATCCAATAGCCGATAACGTATCATCGCGCCAGTCAGATAAATCGTTAGAATTACGATTCCAGAAAGACGCGTATCATTGTTGAAATCATGACAAGGTGTTCCGCGATTAATTCTCACGTAAATTTTCACATATCTTTTCCTCGTGTTCTTCGTCTCAAGGAGCAATTTACAAACACAGTGCAGCGCACGTGCGTCGACATTATGCAATGCTGTAATTCGCTTCGAATTAAAAGCGCCGTTTCTACGCGGCAAAAGCGACTGCAATAAAAAAAAAAAAAAAAAAAAAAAAAAAATCGCGGTCAACCAAACGTGATTTCACTACGAGAAAGAAAGAGAGAGAGAGAAAGAAACGGACTGTTCGCGAGTCAGTTTTGCTACGACGATATTTAACGAGCACCTCGAATCACAGCTCACGTAGCGACAGTCTCGCGCACCATTATCGCACCGTCCAATCGCCAGTCGGGGACGTAATCTATACGCGTTGCGCGTTTCCCAGAAAACACAAAAGGACGCAGGAAGGAGAGGAGAACAAGCGTGTCCTCCGCCGCTCTCTCGCGAGAAGACGCGCCGCGGCTCGCTATCATTTCTAAAATTACAAATCGCTATCCCGGCCGTTAAGAAGGCCACCGCCGTCTTTGCCTCACCGCGATGAAAAATGTCGGGTTGCCGCACGATTAAATCTGTACCATACGATGTAATATATCAAAAGAAAGAGAGAGAGAGAGAGAGAGAGAGAGAGAGAGAGAGAGAGAGAGAGAGAAAGAGACAGATAAACGATATATCAACTACGATGAAAGACCAAAATCCCGATGCGTCTTTTATTTTCAAAGATACTGTGAACAAAAAATTTTCTTTCTTTTTTTCTTTTATTTTCTTTATATATATATATATATATATATATATATATATATATATATATATGTTACATTCTTGATTAATTAGATATTAAAAAATAAGAAATTATATATATATATATATATATATTATATTATATAATAGGAAATATATATATATAAATATATAATTTCCTAATTTACTATTTTTTAATATCTAATCAATCAAGAATGTAACATACAAGTAATAATTTCTTACGTGAATTATGTATCTCAATATAAATCATAGTCACATTTCCTCAGATATCTTGAAAACAAAGCAATATGAAAACGAGCACGCTGCAGAAATATTGTTTTTCATCGATGTGTATGTGTGTGCGTGCGTGCGCGCGCGCGCGTATCTGTGCAGTATCGATTAATAGATCTCTTTCGGCGAGATCAGACTCCGTGACGAAGGAAAATACCGTAGGCAAGCAGGCGCTTTAAGTGTCATCGCTAAAATTACTTAGTGTAGCTCCTGAACGACCGATTTCGGCCACCCACCGACCGGCCACGCTGCTCTCACCCATCGCGAACCATCGCGCGGGAACCTCAGGAATGTCCGGAGCGTTAAACTTAGGCGTTACCAAATCATGTCCGTGCGCGTAGCAGCGTCACGGCCACCGGAATTTCTCGCCATCCCATGCGAGAAAATGCCGAAGGTGATTTTGGGAATTATGGAAATTGCCGGGACGATCGATTGAAATCGTTTCTCGGCTTTTAATGTCGGCGATATCTCTTAATTAAGTAAGCTTGTTATTGTCATTTCGCATAATGATATGGATGGTCGTGCCAATGACGAGTATTACAAACTCGAATGAGATTTTTTAGAAAGATGTGGTAAAAAAAAGTGACTTAAAAGTGACAATTATAAATTTTGCACAATGACACGTAATATACACATAATATATATTCTATCGGTTAATTTTTTATTCGTTTATTGGAATTATACTATTGTAATATTAATCTTTGTTTTCTTCTTTTCTTAATCTTTGCAGTTCTGTTTCTCGCGATATAATGTGAATAATCAGGTTAATAATCAATCGTCGTCTTATATCGAAATGGATATCTTGAACGAAAGTCGTCGATCACTTTTTTATTGTTCTGCCAGTCAACTTTTTACTGATCTTGATCAGTCTCTATCGCGAACTACAACCTTAATTTATCACGGTATTCTTCTACGCGGGCACCTTACGATTTGGCACAAATTTGGTAGAAAATTTACGATCACAGAAATGGATTCCGTTATATTGTATCGACAAAGTTATTATAGAAAGATAAATCTTGAGAAATTTCGAATACGCTTATCGCTGAACGCTGTTTGCTTTCCGTGATCACCGAAAATGGAACAAGTATCGCGCGACGAGATCGATAGGTGTGGCATCGAGAATGTGTCGACAGGATGATCGTAACTTTTAGCGTGTGACCAGGGCGATAGCAGGTGGAAAAACGGAGGAATCTGCACTTTATTTACTTTTTTCAAATAAAAAATAAATTTAGTAAAAAATAAAAAATTTTAGAGGAAAGAATTAATAAAGATTTCTTTTGCTAATGCAGAGGGGAGGGGAGGGGAGAGAGAAAGAGAAATAAAGAAATGTCTTTCCATTTATGATTGTCGTTGAACTGACAGTTCCAAACCATTCTCATGATCTTCGGGCCGTTCACCTTCGTGCATTGTTCATCGTAGAATTACTTCGTTCGAACAAGTCATATGCGCATATATTACGTGTTGACAGGTCTTCCCTCGCTAAACGCACGTGAATCATTGTACATCACGCGACGATCCCGTTTCGACAATTTTATTGGAGTATATTCCAATATATGATTCAAAGACAGAAAGTTGTTAGAATCTCATTTTTAAAACCTCTACATATTAAACATATCGAAATCTAAAAAAAACCTGTTAATAGTAAAATTTCGAGCAATGAAACAACTAAGTTTCAAAAACTAAACATTTTTATACGTATGAAAAATACAAATGTCATTTGGACGATACATTAATAAAATGTTAATTTGAAAGTTATTATATCGAAATATATATGTACGTTAAAATTTAATGGAAAAATATCGCATCTGATCAAGTAATTTTTAAGAAGAGTCGCGGCTTCAAGTTACAGAATACTACACCCGTTTATGCGAGTTTGATCGTCGCATATGATACGCTGATATTCAGCCGTCGCTACACTGCGCAAAAAAAAAAAAGTAAAAAAAAGAAGAAAAACTCAACATTCATCTCACGCAAAGTGAACAGAATTTCGCGAATCGCTATTTAATCGCGTTTCCATAGAATTTTTCTCTTCTGTGACGGAGCGAGACGTTTTTTCGCGCTTTTTTTTCACAAAGCTGTTGGCACGCACACGCGTCTTCCGTTTTGCGAAGCGGTTGCTCGCTCGTTCGTTTTCCTCCTCCATGTATCCTCGCACACATGTGCGCACACATACACACGTACGTATGCGACGACACACACACAACTGATACACGCACACGTATGCCGAACACGTACAGCGCACGCGGTTCGCGATTCTATAAATAAATGTGTATTCGCTGTTCTCTCTAATCTGCCCTGAACGCGCGTTGCGAGTCCACGGACAAAGGGCGATATCAGCCACCAGAAAATCGTTGCGAAACGCGCATACAGATAATAAGCCGCGGTCGTGCTCGCTCGATTTGTTCTCTCAAAACACGGCGAGAAGCGCGCAAGAGCGAGAGCGCCCACATCTCATCGCCGTCGGCGTAATTCTATACCACGGAAAATAGATCCTCATCTAGAGCATCGCTTCCAGACCGAGGACTAATTGCGCGATCGAATCCAAAAAACTCCGAAAATATTCACTCGCGATCGAAATATCGCGCGACTTTATGATGTACGAGATTGTTTTGACAAAACAAAGTATACGACCCTATTTTATGATTCCTCTTTTCCTTTATTAAAGAATACGAATTTCGATTATGTGTAAATATATTATGTAAATATACTATGTACATTAAAAATTTAGCACATTAAGTTAACACGTGCGCGCGCGCACGTGTTAACTTAATGTCATTCCTATACTATCTGTGTTCTATAATTTAAATATGATGTATAATTATATATATATATATATATATATATATATATATATAGTTATTGAAAATATAAGATTCTAAATTTGTTAGAACGACTATTACTGTTATAATTTGTAATCATGCCAACATCGGATTAATTGGCGATATTTGTTAGAAACGTCCTGTCGTGCAGATTAATGGCCCTCACATGTGTGGATCTAATAATAATTAAAACGCAATTTTATAATTTTGTCAAGTCCTTAACATATTATCTCCAGTTTTGAAAAAAATTCGCATACTAATAACTTAGATCACATTTCGCTATTTGACTAAAGACTAAATCGTCGATTCGAGTTTCATCAAGAAATTAAAATTTAAAAGTGCAATAACGCACGTGATAATTTCTTACTCCAAATCATAGTGTGCGAACACATTCAATCATTTCTACAAAAATTAATAGCGCTAAATATATAATATATATTTCCATATTTCCATTTTTCCATATGATCGAGATTATCAATATCAAATTGATTTCGTGTATCCGACAGTTTATAGAACACAAATAAATAACTGAAATCGTCCCAAAATCGACGGATACAATTCGAAACTCACATTTTACCATTCTATCCCACCCAAGCTCGCTACGAAATAGTCGCGTAAACGATACGCTTGCGATAGTTTCACCGAGGCGGGTGGAACTTCCAACGAGATATTGCACAATATTGCACAATTCCCCGCTCCTTCACATCGCAATCATCATCCCGCATAAGCCGGACTTGGCCGAACGCTCCGAAGCGAGCTTTCTCTCCTTCAAATACGCAGAAATTGCGCGAATAGATTCGTCAGTAGATTCGCTTACGGGCGATTTGGGACTACGACGACGGACGAATCTCTTCACAAAGATAGCTTTGCCGCGATCGACGATCCGCCGAAATTAATCGATGCGCCATGAATGAAACGCTCTCTCATCGCGCTTCTCAAACGCGCGCCAGTCGTCGCGTTTATTTTCAGATTAGAAACGATCGTCAAGAAGATCCTTCTCTGCCTCTCTGGGGGCCTTTTTCGAGTCGACAAAGAGCCACTTTATTCGCGCCGCACGATCACAATGAGATCGAATATCGTCCTAGCTGTTCACGGGAAGGAACTTGCACAGATTGTCAATGCGTGTGATAAATATTTTCCGACCACATCGCGATGCGTCGCGATCATTCACAGAATAAATATTAGATATTAAGTAATGAGAAATATATTTTACTTATTCTATGGAGAATAAAAAATATTATTAAGTATTAATTTAATAAAAAATATATTATTATTAAATATATTATTATTTTTATAGGATAAAAAATATCTTATTAAATATATTTACTTATTTTACTTATTCTATGGAGAATAAAAAATACTATCAAAAGGCTAAGCGTGCAATTTATGCTTTCTGTAATCATATGTTGTTCCATGTATTAATGGTAATAATTTAATGTAATAATGTAATAATTTAATATAATAATAATGTAATAATTTAATCATTATCCAATATGTATTAATTCAATAAATCAATCCGCTTCCGCTTATTTTTCTAAAAGAATTTGCAATTTGTCTTACGAAGATATTCGGAAGATCTCTGTGCTCCGAGAGATGATTTTCACGATTACCTGCTGATAAAGCAGTTCTTGCGCGAGTATGTTCGCAATGTCGACTGGATCCATGGCGGTGGCTGCCATAGCTCGAGGGATCGGTTATTCGTTCAGTGTTCGTTTGTTCGACGTCGAAAATATGACGGTGAGATAGCGGAGGGCAGAAGATACCGGGAAAGTCGAGAAAGGAAATAGGAGGATGGGAGAGGGCGGGAAAGGATAACAACGGGATCGGGAAAGTGACGGAATCAAGAGAGTAAATGAAAAATAAATGATATTTCAGTCGATCGTTCGTTCGTAAGATCGTTCGGGCGTCGGTGTGCGCTTCGTGTTCCTATCTTTATCTTCCTTCGTGTTCCCTCCTTTATATCTGCACCGCACTCGCATAAAAGCTCGTTTCTTTTCACTTGTCGACGAGTTCGTCGTCCACCACTGCGTCCTCCACCGACGCCTCTTTAACACTGAGCGAGCGACGCCGACGCCGCTCGTCGTGGCCTTACGCGACGACGAAACCTATCCTAAAAATAACCTTCGAATTTCGAGTATGTGCGCCCCGCGATGAACACGAGATGAGAGAAAAAGAGAGAGAGAAGTAAATGTGTGGGGAGAAATAACATTTTGCAGCCTTGCGCATGGACCATTGACCGCTAAAAAAATCATCATGCTTGTAAAGTTTTTGAATATAATTTGAAAATATCGAGTTGATTGCAATTTACATTTATAATTACAGATTGTAGAAGAGAAGAGATACTCTCATTACATCGTCGCTCTATAAATAATTATAATGATGTTTTTAAAATTAAATATTTAATCATAAGTAATTGCTAATTAATTGTATACATTTCACGATCATATTATATTTGTTTTAAATTTTATGCATATTTTACTAATACCTACTTAATTACATCGATCATCAGGTCTATGTAAAATAGACCTAAAATAGACTAATATGTCTATATAAAATAGTAGAAGTTTTGATCATTTATAATTTAGAGAAAATTTCGGAAATGAGATAGCGTTTCTGGTGATGCTGTTTCCCAGTGGTTTTCCCAGTACGGGAAATTCCCTATTACGCGGCCGCTGTTTAGAGAACCTTAATTAGTCCGAGTTCTAAGTTTAACACCTGTGTAAAGTCATTTGTCGTCGATGCCGGTACTCGCGGATTCGTCGACTTGGACTTGCGCCAAAAGATCTCTCACCTCGACGACGATCTCAAGTGATTGAAACGCTTCAATCTCGAGAGATAATTAGAAATAGATATTAATTAATAATCGATACACTTATCGCATATTCGCATATCGATATCGTATCTAAAAAAAATTGCTCGGCTAAATCATATTAACGATCTCATTCGAATATTTAGTTATCAAGTTTATTAAATAACTAATGTGCAATTAATGCAAAAATTATTTAGTGTTTGACATCTTTGATTAATATTTAAAAGAAATGTATAGGTATACGTTCAAAA
Source organism: Lasius fuliginosus (assembly GCA_949152495.1). Lineage (NCBI taxonomy): Eukaryota > Metazoa > Arthropoda > Insecta > Hymenoptera > Formicidae > Lasius > Lasius fuliginosus. Next base: position 10,391,289 of record OX424447.1, read on the forward strand.
AAAAAAGAATATAGATATCTCAAAAAAACTATATACAAAAAAAAATAAAATTTTTATCTTTCCAAATTATAAAATGTATATATTATTTTCCTGTAAAATGTATATGTGTTATTTTCCTGTACGGACTACGCTCTCTTCTAATTTATGCGCTATTTTTAATGCTGTGCAGAAACCAAGAAACGGAGGCTTAAAACGGTCACGTCACATTGGATTGAGTTGTTTATCTATCATGCTGGACATTTCCAGGATGTGGCTCTTTGTATCGCGTCGTTAAGAGGTTGATGTAGCGCCACGTGCGCGTGATGTTGATAGTGAGTTTCATTTTAGAAATATATATTTTTTCCAACTCTATTGTTCTCTCTCTCTCTTTCACGTCAAAATTTCATTTAATACTATAAATGTCGATAAGCAGCTCAATAAAATCTATTAAAATTACTTGTCCACAATTCTTTTTTAAGTATTATATAATATAATAATAAAATTGAAAGATTAATCCTGGTATCGAATAAGTTAAAAATTTTTGCATTAAATTTCAAAAATTAATAACGATATCGCACAATATATTAGGCAAAATTTTTACGTTTATCGCGTGTGTGTGTGGATGTGTGATTATCATGACATTCCTTCTATCAGAAATTCAATATGTCTCGTCAAAAATCTATTCGCTTTTGTGTTATTCGCAAGGGAGATTCTATGAACACAATATGGACATTTAAAACCAGCTTATCGCGCCTTGATATGAAAACACGTGGTAACCGGGTTATGCTAAACAATCCGTGTGTTTGACCAGCCGAGCCTGTTACAGGCTTCGCCAACACTAAACACACGTCGTAATGACCATTGTACGTGAAAGATTGCTATCCTATATTATGTTAACATAAAAATTCAACGGAATATATATTAATAATTTTTCAGTGATATTTCAGATCGCTTGGGAAAAAAACGATCTTTTAAGATACTTCTACATATTTCATTTTGATGATTTCTAAAATTAAATGTTATTATTTTTCGAAATTTTATATTAAAATATTCATTATTCATAGATTTTTTAATTTCTAAATATTCCATTTCCTTGTTTTTCTACATTTGAAATAACAATATACAAAATATTACTTTTTTTTTTTAAACATATATATGCATACAAGAATATAATATCCATTCTAGGCATAAACCAGTCTCCGTTATTGGATCGGGAATTTTTTTATCGAATCGTGTCCGCAGCCGAAGATTACGCTTATTTTGATATAATATAGCGCGCGCGGTTGCGTAACGAACAGTTCGAGTAAATCGACATGGAACGAGAACTGCACCGTATATTATTTATTTGTACGTCTAATGCATTCTCTTTCTCCTCCTCCTTCTCTTTCTATCGCCCTTCGCATACGCGGTTAATCATGCGACTAGATATTACACGGTAAATAATAACGCAACTACGTCAAAATAGCGTGTTCTATGCGATCGCCGGAAAAAGCGCGGTCGAAAGCCGCCGCGAGAGCGCAACCTTGGATAACAAAGGAAACCTCTATCTTTACCTCCGTTTTTGCTCTTTTTAACACTTCCGTCTGCCTTTGTATCATTTTAAAAATTCACTAATAAATTCCCAATGAAGATAATGAGAAACGATAAGTGGAATATAAACGTCGTATTTTGCTGTGTATATTATGTACGACGCATTTTTGATCCATCTTATAAGAGTAAGAAAAAATATTTTTATTATTCAAGTATCATAATTCCGCACTAGTAAATTCATTAACTTTCGCCGATAGAAGAAAAAAATTCGAAGTTCTATATCAATAAATAGATTATTTCTATCGTAAATATGCATGCGCATATGTTGTGTAACGTATTTGTGCAATGTATTTCCGCGAGTTAAAGAACAATTTTTTTTTCGACGGCGCGACGTGTCGATGTCTGTGGCACGCCGAGAACAAAGAATGTAAACATGATAACGACCATGTATGTTCCGAATATATCGCAACGGCTCGGCCCTCCGTGTTTTTTGCGCGTGTGTGCGCGCGCGAATTGCAGCGTATGCAAATAGAGAAGAAGCATATCGCACAGGGGAAAATCCAACCATTTTGTGCCACGAAAATTATAAAATACACAAAAGATATATGAAAAACATATATGATTAAAGAGAGAAAGGGAGAGGGAGAATACAAATCTATATAATAGAAAAATGCGATATTAAACATATTAGAAAAAAAGAAAGCAAAAACAAAACTGCGTTTTCATGCAAAAAATGCGACGTCCAGCCTAGTTGTTTTGACGTGTTCAAGGCAGGCAGGAAGGAACTATGTCGAGAGTTGTTTACGCGATATTCGGAAAAATACAGATCTGCAACACGATTGGGATTTCCCGGAAGACCACTACTGGTCGAGATGTACATAACCATTGGCTAACGTCATGATTCAAAGTAATCGAACGTTATTCCAACGATTTAATTTTTTCCAGAAAATTAAATCGTTGCAACAATGTTTCGTGCCATTTATAAAAAATGTAACTCTTGATACGTCGCGCAGATGTACGTGAGATATGTCATTATGTGCTGCGATTATCTAGCGTGATGTGACGTCAATCAGCGCGACGATGTCGTCACACGGCTGTTTTTCGAATCGGCAGTAAAATGTTATATAGCAGAATCGCATATCTGCATTGTTAAACAAATATTAGCGTATAAATTCAATATATAAATAATTTACCTGTTCTCCGAAACATTGATAAATAAATTGTAGCGACTATTTTATATTAATAACATAAAACAATTGGAAAATTGGATTTTTATAAGTAGATATTCGTCAAGTATATAATGGAAAAGTATTTTCCTATGTAGTTATATTCTTTTCTTACACACGCTATAGTTAATGCTGTTATGCATCTGCAAAACTCTATCAAGTAATTACGTGTAAAGAACCGTCAAGAGATAGAAATATATGCGTTAATCAATTAGTCTAAAAAGCTCGTTTACATAAACGACGTTATGTGCGCGAAATCGTGCTAAGCGAGTCTAAAGTGCGAACGGCACAACGGAGAAAAAAACAAAAGCAAAGAACAGCCGGGCGATAACGAAAAGACAGTGGAAAATACAAGCGCGTAATAATTATCTTTTTCGCCGATGCATGGACAAAGATTGGCGCTTGGGATTTCCCGACATACGTGATAATTTTCTGCCGCGGTTGAAGCGTAAAATTATGGCGGCGGTTAAGAGAGAAAATTGCTATCGGCGCGAGACGGCCAGGCGAATTGCGACGATCTCGAATTGAATTCGCGCCGTGATCGAAAGCCGCTGTTAAACAGCCGAGATTAAGCTTCATTATCAACGCTATACTAAGAGTGCAGTAAGCGACCGAGTCGCGCAAGGACGTGCCGTTAAAGCACTTTTGTTTTTTTTTCGCAACGACCTAAAATGGGAATGATTTTCGACTCACCTTGCACGAAGAACGGATGGACGACCTCGCGAAACTATCGTCGGGGCCCTGGGCGCCTAACCTGAACCGATCGCGTTTCCTTTCACAGAAACGAAGCGAGACACGTTCCTTGCGCGTTTTCTGACAATCGTCTTGACGTCACACGCGAGCGCGTGCGAGAAAACGTCGCCAGCGTTGTCGACCTTGCGGTGAATTCGATAGGCCTGAGAGTGAGGCGAGATAGAGGGAGAAAAACGGGAGGGAAGAAAAAAAAAAGAGAAAGAGAGACGAAAAGAATCCAGTGTCGAGCGCGACGTAAAATTTCCGCGCGACCACGTCGGACGGCAGTCGCAGTGACACTGACAGTGCTTCTGTCATCGTGCTATCGCCACATGGTCGCACCGCTTCGGCTGTTCTCGACCGCGCTCGGCTCTCGCTCGCTCTCTTTCTCTGTCTGTCGAGAGAACTTTGCGCGCCGAAGTCCTCGACTGTGCAACGTGATAAATGCGAGAAGGCGGGGGAGTGCGCGCTGTCAACCGCGCTGGTAGGAGATACAAGGGATGACTTCATTGGAGTCTCGTTGTGTCGCGTTTAAGCCGCTACCAAACGATGCGATGACAGCTATTTTGCCGATCAACTTTGCATACGCGTGGAAAAACGCGTTTCTCGCATAACCCGGGACATCCGCTCGGTACATATCCGCGATCCGCGATTGGCGCCAGTTGCGAATGATTCACGTTTCTTCGTGTCAGAACGAATCATCGGTACCGAGAAATGCAAAATTGAACACGAGACGTTGCGTCACATACACCGACTACTTCCTGTGTAAAAAAAAAAAAACTATCTTACTATCGGTCGAGGCTAACATTCCATTAATTAATTTTGTAGATCGTTGCTGAATGTGAGATGTGTTTCGGAGTAGAACTAATTTGAAATTTTTACGTCTTACATTGTTTGGAAAAAATTGTACGCAAGATTTAACAATAATATACTAACGATCGCATGCGAGCTGTTTTATTTCTTGCATTAAGGAAAATGCATTAAGAAATAAATTCAAACATTATACAGAACAACATGAATAATGATATTAACATGAATAATTAATAAGAGAGATCAATAAGACAAATAAGAGCCTATTATAAAATAAAGAAAGCATCGCATGTTAGAATCAATAGATATTAAACCTCCATTTTTTTAATTCTTTCAAGCCTCATTTCAATCATCTCGACGCAACGAGTTCTTGAGATTGTGTCTAGAGTCTGCCTAATTGAAATCTGGCTTTTCCTGAGTCTCGATTAATGATTATCATTGAGAACAGTGGCTCGTTGTGGGTCGCACGCCACCCTTCTGTCATAACGAGATGTAGCTTCAAAACTTTTTCAACATGCATCTTCTATATCGCTCAAAAAAAACGTACTTACGTTTTATTTTTAGTGAGAACGCTGAAAGTAGAGAAAAACGAGAATTCTGTAAATCTGCCGTGTATTATAAAAAGATTGCATAGAAAAATTTCAAATATTTCCAAATTAAAACGATAGTTGGATTTCTGATAAAGTTTCCAATATAATTTTTTTTTCATCTCTATTTTCAGATAATTCTTCATACTATGAAAGTCAACTGCAGTTGGATACAGAAATCTCGAAATAGGAAAAACTAATGTCTCTCTGGTCCGACTAGCTTCCAGAATCGGCTTCATCGCAGCATTTACGTAAGGGCAAACAAAGTTGTAGCCTGAACTATTCCATCGGTATTCGATAAATACCGAGATAAGCCTGGAATGGTTTGACACTGATTGTTTTTAGCACCAAAGTCCGAGAACAAAGGCCAACAGAGTACTGCGATGCTGCGGAGTCACGATCGGAGGTGAACGACACTGAAGAGTGAATCGCTTGTTCGGCGACTCACTCGTAATTTTGGAAATTCCGCGAAAGACGGCCGCGGCCTTGTCCGTGTCGACGAAATCTTGCGCCAAGATTTCGCCATCTCGCTAAAGATGTCACGATTTCACTAAACAGATCCGTTAAAAAATTCCAGAAACCACAACCAAAGTCTCTTTACAAAAAGTTTGCATTTCCAATCCACGTTTGACAATCCTGACACACTTTTATCTCGCCTATCTCCGTTCGTTAAAATTATTAAGCTTAAACTAAATCTTGATAATACTTGTATCAATCAATTTCACTATAATTTAAACTGATAAAATTACAAATATCGCAATTCTTTATCCTAATTAGTACTTGCACATAAAAAAATATCCCCTACCATCTCCCATACATGACATGACTCGAACTTGATCGCCGTGGTTCTAGAAATGATTTGTGCACCAGTTAATATGAATATTTTTATATAATAGAATATGCTTTTCTCGAGATATGAGAGAAAAAGCAGCAAATATATAGATTGACACGACTCTTATATGGTGACGATTCTCGTCTCTCATTATCGTATCATGTTTTCCGCCGTCGCGAATAATATGCGTGTAATCAATCCCTCGCGATGTAGAAGATACAGAAGTCTGATGAAACCGACACTTTGACTCAAGGCCGCATGATCGCTCACTTTTCACCGAGGATAATCGATTAGCTTGGATTCGCTGACGTCGACATACGTCGCGTAATATAGAGTAATTGACTGTTTTGCTAAATCATACTGCAATTATCATAATATCTGTCAAGATTACGTTACACTAAATCTATCATTTTCCACAGTACTCTCGATTATCATAATTTCATTTCCCGCATTGCATCCGATAATGCTGTTGGGAATAAAAATCATCGACGACGTTAGTGATAAATAATGGAATAACAGAAATTGTAGAATGAGAGTTAATAATAATTGAATTGTTATTAATAATTGAAAAGAACCGATATATAATTTTGATGAATCCAATTTTCAATGGTACGAATAGCTAAATGTCATGTTTCAGCGACGAATAAATATAGAATTTTCACTTTTGTTATATTTTTATAACATCAAAAATTTAACATAACAAAATTTGAATTTCAATTCTGTGAAGCATCCATCATCTAAGAAAATTATCTAAGTGAAAAGTAAAAAAAATTTGGAGACAGAATGATTTTCGCGATGGCTATTCTCATAAAGAAAATCAGTTCATGTCATTTCGCGGAAATTCCATCATCAATCTTCGTGCCGAAAGACTTTCGGAAGTATCTTTAGGACGATGAGCGTTAAGGACTAAGGAGATGGAATGAAAAAAAGAACAGACGACCTCCTACGTAGAAGGAGAAAACACTTTGAGGGCACAACGGTCTGTGAATTCCTGACTAGTGACGTAATCATGAAGGCATTTCCGACTGGTTGCAACTCTTCGACAGCCTCTCTTCGGAGAGGAATACCTACATAATCGCGTACATAATGCGAGATGGATCTCGAGACTCGACTCGTTCTTAGAAGCCTGATGTAAAAGATGTTTTTAATCAAATCACAGCTTGATGTTATCTATCTCGTATGAAGCTCACATATAATCTTGAAAATCACACGGCTAGATTTCATGTCAAATGTTATATACACATACACGTTTTCACGTCTCTATATTTTCACTCTAGGATCCTGTATCAGCATGTTATCCTGCCTAATTTCGAACTATAGTATGTTTCGTTATTACGTGCCTGTTTTCGCTTATCGAATCTTTCTCGTTTCTTATAAACTGTACTCATATCTCCCCCGTCGCGTATGCTGCTTTTATCTCATTTGTCTCCCAGAAACGGCCGGTTATTATGTCTCAATTAATTTGAGAAATTGGACTATAATAAATAGTATAAATATTAGTATTCCGTAATCACAACTAATATTTTTAATAAAATCTTCTTATCCTGTTATGCTCCTCTTAACTCTCAAGTCTCTCAAACTTTGGTTATAATTATGTTTTGTTATATACATTTAAAAAGAAAAAGAGATAGAGAAAAAAGAAGATTTAATTCTGCTGTATTTTTTTTTCTTTTTAATCAGTAAGAAAATTATCACATAAATGTAATATTTAAGAAATTAAATTAAATAAATTAAATATTATCAAGAAATTACAACAATAAACAAAAAACTAAAAAAGCATACTCTTCTTTGTTATTTTATAAAATATTTCCACTTTGATTAAAAAAAAAAAAAAAAAAAAAAAAAAATTAATGTCATAATTCTAATATTGTAGTGGTGTTGAGGTTCATAAAATTTGTATAATTTCTAAACGCCTTAGTGACACAATAGAATTAAATTTCCACCGTATTGTAATCCCTTTCCATATCGCGTGTGTTTCGATTTTTACACTAATCCATTTGACGATATCCGGACAGACAGGTTGGCCCTTTGTGTCGCCTTCGAAGTTTCTGTGGCCTTCGTGTCCTTATTGTCCGTCGCGAGCGCGGACAATAGTTCCACGAAATTGGATACGTTTATCCCACGCGTCATAACGCACTCTTTAAAAAAGGGGCCCGCAGGGTTCTACGACCTCTTAAACTCGCGAGCGCATCGCCCCGAATAGCCGGGCCAGTTTATCATGCCATCATACTCGGGAGAACTCGCTTTGAATTATGGGCCCCGCGGTCTCTAACTCCTCGATTCACCTATTTCTTTCCCCGCAAGTGTTACGAACGTTCCTCAATCCGACACAATGTAAGCTTCTCTCTCTTTCTTAAAGACTCCAGATCTTATCTCTTCGGAGTATACCACGTTTTCAACAAAGGAGAACCCATTACACAGCGAATAATGACCGGTCGTTTCTACGCGACGGATTATTATGTGGAAACGACCGCATTAGATATTTATTAGTAAATCGCCGTCCGAGTAGGAAGAGTTTAACGTTGGAAAATTTTAGAATGTTACATTGCGGAAGACATTATGAGAATACGTATTAAATACTCGCATCGGTCCATATTAGTTAATTTTAATCGTCGTTTAATTACAGAAAATTGTTTAGATAACCGATTGATAAAATTATCTCACTATGTTCATATCGAACAAATTTTAAATTAAACAAATAATTTAAATTAATTTTTTTTTACAGAATTACGACTATTATATTTATATTTTAAATTTCTTGAACATATTTCATTGTAATATATACATATATATATAACATACATACATTCAAAACTTTTATATTATGAAAGTATTCAAAATCTCGCATCTCAAAATGTCTCTCACAAATTTTTAAGCTTTATTTTATATTCATGATATTTCTCTGATATATTGCGACTCGCGTGGTATTAAAGCGGTACTCGTTTATACCGCTTTAATACCACGAGTCGCAATATCAGAAACTACGAGAGAAACGGCGGGCTTTCGGTTGACGTTATTATAAGGAGATATAATCCCGAGTGTGTGTGACGCATGAACGCGGCTTACCATAATCCGGTGTGTGTGTGTGTGTGTGTGTGTGTGTGTGTGTGTGTGTGTGTGTGTGAACCGACCGGTAATAATATTATTACGTTAATCAGCCACATACTATCGTCTTCGTCGGTCTAAGGTAAATCAAAGGCGCAGTTAGCAGGCGTTATTATCGCGACGCGCTTAACATAGGTGACATATTATCGACGGTGTTATGACTTTGCATCGTAGAAATTGGCTCACCAAGCAAGAATTGTGAGCGATAACTTAATTGGCGTGCCGTACAATATATCGACTTCTTTGTCTTTTGGAACTATTCGTCCGATCGATATTATTTGATTAAAAGAATGAAAAAGTTTTAAAATACTATGGATATATAACTTGAAAGAATTTATATACTAGTAAAAGATCTGAAGATATATACTTAATACTTAACTCGAGATATGGTTATTTTAAAATATTGTGTTAATTTGTTAACTGATGTTGTGAAATATTAAGATTAAACTTCATGTTTTTTAATATACGTACATATGATGTGTGTATAAATATCACATTCAAAAATGAATTTTTATATTATTTCAGGCGCTCGATATCTTTTCTTATACGCTACATGATATATTCAGAATATATGAAAGCAACTGTGGGGATCACTCATTAAAGCAGAAAAAATAGTCAACTATTTAACGCATATTTAATGCGAGGCAATATTTGCAGAAGTATTTCAACATCTGGACGATATTTTGCAAGATAAGAAAGCACTTCTCGCGAATGTAGGAAAGTTTGCAAGATTACGCAAAGAGATCCAGCGTTCACTCGGGGGAAAGTGTTGAGCCAATTGACGTCACTCATATGCAAGATATCTTTCTGCGAAATCGAGACCTTCTTTCGAGGTCGACCACACCGGATCACTAGTTCGCTACGCGCCGCAAAAAAAAATCCTTACAAGAGAGACTTATGTTAGAAGAGATACACGCGCCGTTTCCTCTTTCGCAATCGGCGCCATAAAACAAATCGAGCGCGCAGTGTTGCAACGAAGAACGTAAAGAGAATCTCGAGGGATCGAAGTGAATCGTTAGAAAATCTTTTTTTTCGAGAAGAAAAGATCGCGCAAGTTCTTTCTTTTTTTTTTACATTTTTTATATTTAAAATAAATCTTTAAAATCAATTCTATCTACGCGAATGTTCTAGAGGGAAAAAAAAATAACAAATGCAGTTTGCTTTAAAAAAAGAGTTGATCTCGTGACGCATGATTAATTTTGATGTCAAAGTAGCGGTCGTATTTAATTTAGAGAGAGAGAGAGAGAGAGAGAGAGAGAGAGAGAGAGAGAGAGAGAGAGAGAGAGAGAGAGAGAGAGAGAGAGAGAGACACACACACACATTACGTCGCGAGACTTAAAAAACAAAAAACTACTTTAACGAGAACCTTGAACAAGTTTTCCTCCTTGGCGGAGCGATCGACTTCCCGGAATGCGAAGGCGAACTTGCGATAGTCGCAAGTGCAACTCGACGATACATCCTCCTTCCCGGTATCGGTCTATCTCGCTCTCGAGCACAATCGACATGTTTATGACTCGCGAATAATCGTGGCGGGCGTCGCATGTCACTACTATGAGGCAGCAACGTGCACGCGACACGTGCGTGGATTTTCATTCATAAATCGCCGGCGAACTACGCGCGATGACTCATCCACGCCCCGCCTCTCGCGAGACGCGAAACTTAGATAAGCACGTCAAAAATTAAAAAAAAAAATAAAAATGGAATAATGAACGCTGGAAATTTCCATGCGCGACATCGCTTCTTAAACGTCATCGCCGGTGCTTGCACAATTCATATTAAAAAGAAAAAAAATGTCACATAGACGGCCATGTATGAAAATAATCTTGAAAGAATAGTATTTCGTACAACTGATATAAAATAAATACAAATTTTTTATTCATATCTCGATGAATAGGTAAAACTTTGCGTTGACAAGAAATGCTTATAGTATCGAGAAAGCAGTTTTTAAATCATACTTTTTTCAGCCTTAAAATGAATAAAATAAGCTTACAATTAGTAATTTACTACAGAAACGCTTTGCGATCAATGTGACATTCTTAATGATGTCTTAATGGAGTTTATGACAGAAAATATGAAGTATGTATTTTTAGAGGCATAAAAAATTTATATATATTCTATACATATTTAAATTTGCGGGTTGCTACTTGGAATAACGTGCTCTCTCTCTCTCTCTCTCTCTCCATCTCTGGCGATTATGTCTTACGGAAGAGATAAATAACAACAAGGAAACATCCAAGAAATTTCTGCTTAATACTGAGAGCAGGATGACACCTCTTGCCTTATGACCTATACGTATTGCTCTCGCTAGACTTAACCCTGTCTTCAACGAAACCTTCTAATTGCCGGGTTAACGAGCGTTAACTATTCGCTTCCTGTCAGATTTAACTGCTTTCCTTCGGTTTCTTACAGACAACATTTGCAAGAATTCCTAGAAAGTTTTTCTTTTAATGATTTACTAAACGCAAAAGTATTTTTATCTATTTATATGTCGATTTCTCTATAATCATTTTATAATATAATCATATAACATATTCTTTTCATTTTATAATATAATCTTATAACAATTTTGATTAGTCTAACGATATATATCCAAATTTGACAAAAAGATAATAATCTTTGAATTTCTATTTAATGTTGTCTAATTGAAAATTAGACGATATATAAGTTCATAAAAGTGAGAAGCTTCTTTAAAATTAATCTGTATAAATCGGCAAAAATTTATTTAATTATTTAAATAAATAACGCCACAATATCGTTCTGAGGTATTTGAAAAGGAATGCGTTAAATTCTTGCGTTCGAGGGTCAAAGATTGAAGGTACGTTTTCCTCAAAAGGCGGAAATTGTTTTCGAAAGCATGACAGACCTCTTATACATATATATCGCGCGTCATTTATTTGTCAAATTTGTCTGGGATATTTTCGAATTTCTATTTTCGAATTTCGTGAATAAGAAAGTGCCATTTAGCGATAGAACGAGGGAATGATGCGTACGCCGAATCGAAATTCGTAGAAATCAGAGTCGAATGAAATCGGTGGGATCGACAGGTGAGAGCCGTTGCGTCGCGCGCATCAAATGCGATAATTCTCTCTTTATCTCTCTTAGTCGCTTCTTGGAAAATTTAAAATAAACATGTCATCACGCAAGTATAATCTCGATTATTAGCTTAATTGTAAATTGTTATTATATAAAGCTCTGTCTCTCTTTCTCTCTCTATTTCTACCTGTTTTTGTGACATTATACGTCGACATGAAAAGCACGTAATTATTAACCGTTTCTTATGATTGTAGGTATTTACATATTGTCCACTCGTGCATGCTAAGCGGTGGATTAATTATTCGTAGAAAGAACCGATTTAAGTAATGAGTTCAAAGAAATATTTCTGAATTTAACAGAACCAAACTTATGACATGCAAACATTAAATGCGTAAATAATCATGTATATTATTTATGTTTAATATTAAAAAAATGTTAGAAATAATTATACAGACATGATAATTAAATCCTGTCTATGGCAAAATAAAAATATTACATGTAAAATTTTATGAAAGTTTGCAGCTTGTTCAAAGTATAGAAAGAAAAAATTAAAATACAGAGAAAGAGAGATCAAAGCTTAAAAAATTAATTTAGTAAAAAAAAAAAAACATTAAAAATTCTTTCGTCAGACTATCATTTGTGGCACTAAATTAGTTTTCAGCTTTACTCATTCCTTTGCTCAATTTGTTTTGGCCTATTATGTATTTATCAATCATAAAGCACAATTACAATGTAAAGATATAAATTTCCTCATCCTCGACACACGTTTTTACTTACGAGCAGCTATCTATCGGTATCACCTCTAACAATAGTACGCCACATTTATCTAATCAGTGCGTTATTTTTGTCGATGCCGAGCACCGTAGATTGCCTCGCAGTCACGCCTAATAAATGTACAGAAAGAAAATCCGGCACGTTTAATGAAGTTTTAAAACATCCGATATGATAATCGCCGGACGGGTTTTTCAGACAAAGATATTTGAGGAAAAATAATTTTTTTTTCAGGTAGCTAATTCGTTTTCTTTTATTAAAAATGCAGGAAACATCGACTGTAATTCGCCTAGTCGCGATTCAAGTTTTGGAGTGCAGCCTTAGTTTTAGCATTATCGATCCAACCTTGAACTGTGACACCTGCACGAGGAGCGCGTAATCGATGATTTGTGTGCGTTAAAAAATCGAATATGTTTTTGCTTGCACACCGTTATTCGCGCACGACAATGTATCTTATCGCGAGTTATTTTTACAGAAAGTTCGCAATTATAATCGTAATATTACAATATTAAACATTCTAAGGTATTCTGTATTTTAAACATCATGTGTAATATTTTTTATATAAATGTATATAAAATTAAAATAATTCATAAATCGTTATTACAGCGATGAAAATATAAAATATTTAAAACGTTCCTATATATGTATATCGAGAAATATCGATAAAATCTTAAAGCATTTTATACATTATACATATATTATTATATGTATTTTAACATTTTAATATTTTGCGGATGAAAGACACGCTTGTTTTCGCGCAAGAACATTAGATAACGTAAAATATCCAAATAAAATTTCCGATTTAATGTTACGTTGTACCAATTTAAGAAATTATGAAGATATACACATATATTAGATTTGTATTGCGCGTATTTTGTGCTCGACGGCGAATGATAAAAATAATCGACGGGCAAAAAGTCGCGACAGACAATGTCGCGCGCGAGAGAATCTAATTCCCTGTCCAAAATCCTACCGCGATCGATAGATATAGCACCCTGCTTACCATGGCATTCTCCTCCTTCGTAAGCTGCCAGTGATCCGCGACGGTCGTGACCGGCGGATACATGGAAAACATGGTCGTATAGCTGTGATCCTCGACGATATTGTCGTAATAGCCGGCGCTGGGCACTCGTTGCGTCATTTTGTGTTCCAGCTAATTTCACTCTCGGAATCAAAGCGCTTGACTGTCGCGAATTCGAATATCTCGTGAATATATTGTATGTACAAGAAAACTCCGACCGAGAGAGGGAAAGTATCACACTCGGTGTGTGTTCTCGTCGCGAGGTTGATCTTAACGCGACGACGGAGCACTCGACACTGTGTCACAAAGCTCGGTGTATCGACGAACCTCTCTAATCGCTCACTTATCGTTGCGCGTGCTTACGTACGTACGTCTGTCGACTGAGCCCGCCAACGTGACTGAGTAACTATATAGAAAGCCGACCGTCGTTCTCCCCCACCAATTCGCATACGGGCGCGCTCCAAGTGACGTCATCGCCATCTTGATTGCTGATTCGCGCGATAGCGACCGTCCAATCAACGCAGCCTCGCACGTCGATGCTCGTTTCGACGACGATTTCACGGAATCGAGGAACGCACGGAGAACCAGATCCTCTTTTCTAGGTAGCGCGATTGTACCGCGGTTAACTTGCATAATCGGATAAATCGAGGGGATCCATAGGCGGCAATTTTTGACGGCACGTCGGAAGCGTGCAAATTGCGAATCGCAATTTGCATGTTCAGGATGTGCGTTCAAGTTGGCGAAATTGGTTGAATCGATGAGGGTGATCCGAAATTTACAGTTTTAATGTGGCGAGAAAAAAATAACTAGGCATTAGAGTTAATAAAAATTTTTTTCCTTTTAACGCTAAAAAATCCAATTTTATCATTGACATAAATTTTGTTTGAGTTTTTCTCTCTTTCTTTCTTTCTTTCTTTCTCTCTTCACAAACGTGCGTGATATATGTCTCTACGTCAAATAACGTATTACGCGATGATTAGCAATGACTCACTGATGCTGACAGCAATTTTTAAAATAGGCATGCGAATGCATTATATCGCAGAAACCATGTTTAACAATAACAATCCGCCGCGCACGTGCGCAATTCTTCTTTCTCTCTCTTCTCTCTCTCTCTCTCTCTCTCTCTCTCTCTCTCTCTCTCTCTCTCTCTCTCTCTCTCTCTCTTTGTTCTGTACCGCGTTTCGCGACTGCATATTGCACTTTCTGCGTGCAACGAACCCTCGTGAACGCAAAAAGGTACGCGTTCTCCATCGTAAAATACGTTGTAATTTACAAGCTGTTTGTACGCGATCGGTGGATATTTGCCCGACGACTTATATACATCCGTTCTTAAAATTACAAACCAATGAACGGGAGAGGATGGAAGGGGCAAAAAATTATTTATCCGGGGCAACATATCGCCAGATCTGTTTATGCAACAAACGAATGCTCTTGCACTACAACGCAAGCGAGGAACGTCTAATGTTTGCGACGCAGTTTGGGACGTACTGGAAACAATCCGAATGCTCCACGTGTTCTTCGAATTGTTAACTCAATTAATCCCTTTGCAAATGTGAGACTATTGTATGAAATAACCAAATAATTACATGTATCTACACGCAGCGTGAAACATTTTATTTATACGATACAATTTTGATATTATTAAAATTTAACATTTCTTTTATTTATTGATCACACACACACGAAATATATTTATTTTTTTAATTATTCGAATATTTAGATAAAACGTACTAATAATTTTTTCTGAAAGAGTATAGGATCAATTGTTCGGTGACAATTTAATTTGCTTGTCTGAGAATAAAGATAATAAATTCTAAAATCACAAACTCTTGTTACACAATGATTAATTTATTCTTTTTATAAAACATGCTGTGTTATAAATTATATTAAATTATTGTTGGCTCTTTCGTTTATATCTTTATATAAGATATAAACAAAATCAAAAAGAATTCTATTTTACATGCTTTTATACGCTTTCAAATGTTTCCTAGATAAGAAATTCTGATAGAAAATCTTTCGGTTTGTTTACAGACTGATATACCCTTCGGCCGAAAGATTTATGATCCTTAAACAAATATAAAAACTGTGCTTGTTAACGATTTGTCAACGAAAAGCGTCTATTTAGAAAATATTCAAGGAATGCCAAATGCATTTTGTACTTGGTACTAAATTTCCCTACACATACACATTTCTGTCAATCATACATATATTTGTATACTTTCGTATATTAAGCATGTTACTTAGAAAAAATTTTCGAATTTTATAACGTTTTAAGGGAATTTCTCCTATCTAAATAAATCGGTGAAATGTCACATATTTCTTAATATTTCCAAAGTCAATATTTTGAGAGAGAGAGAGAGAGAGAGAGAGAGAGAGAGAGAGAGAGAGAGAGAGAAATATACAGAGAAATATTGTAATATTTATTTATTACATCACATAGAAAGAAAAATTGAATAGTTTGAGTATATTTTTAGTTTGCAAATGTCATGATATATCATATCAATTCACCTAATTGCTCTTTACGAACAATAGCGCATCTTGACCTAGTTATCTTACGAAACGTTTACTTTTCCTGATTGCATTTTAATTGTCCGCCTAATAGAGACAGCTCCGAGTAATGGAAACCGATTTCACTCCAGACAGCTATAATATTTTAATTGCCAACGTTAAGAATAAAATATTTAAAATCTTTTAGAGGAGGAGAAAAAGATTTCTAATAAATTATCTGAAGAAGAAATCAGAAGCACATTATGTAGATTGTGACTATGTTCTTGAGAGAGAAAATTACTTGATTACTTGCTAACTTAAAATTATCTGAGGTCTATATCGGTTAAGTTAACGTAAAGAAATAAGATTATGATCCTTTTTAAGATAACAGTCAAAAGCAAACTTTTAAAAAGGATAGAGGTTAAAAGTTTCTGTGACATAGAATAAATAAGGTGTTTTATTGTCATAATAAATAGCTTTAGATGTACCATTGTGTGCAACTTTTTCAATAGGGAAGGGTCAAATAAGTTTAATTTTAAATAATAATTAATTAATTTATATATATAAAATCAATTTGGATGTGGTAGTAGTACATTTAGAGATTTGAAGAAAGTCGCATTAAATCCGAGTAATCTGCTATCCAGATAATCGTTATCGCATTTCAAACTTTCATAATAATATTCGGCCAGTTATCTGTCCCATGATAAACCGATAAAGCCTTATTTATTTACTTTGAATTTAAAAACATCTGAGCATATAGTTAATTGAAATAGTGTGCATCGAAATTTCACTAATATCATAGTTGTCTGGCGTGAACTAAAATAAAACAATTCTTAAATATTTATTATACAGTATATGACCATACGTATGTAATTGTACAAGAATAACGATATATTATTATCTATTATTAAAATATACATAGAGATTCTCATTTGTTCATTCGCTTTGTGAAACGGAAAGTTCATTGTCTTGGCGCGAGTTGACAAATGAAGACCCAACGCGCCTTAACGAGCACAACGGGGTAACGAGAACGAAGATCCGCGACACCGGAGGATCGCCTTTGTTCACGCGACAAAGAGATATTTTAATGAGGAGGGAGGTTGCGGCTTGGTCGGTCAATTGCGCGCGTGTGCGGATAACAAACGATGCCGAAATTCGTGGGAGGAAAAAAATTTCGATCCCATCGCGCTACCCGGGAAAGTCCTGTAGACATTTTCGATATTCAAGACAGCAGGCAATGCGGAATAAATTATATGGTGAAAGACCGTGAATCAGCCAATTTTTTTGTGCGGCGCGCGTGCCTGTATCTTAAGTATTCTACTCGCACAAAGAAAAATCCACGAATCTTTTATGATCTCGCGTACATTGATCATTCGGGACAGTTTAAGAATCAATCAATTTTTTTTAAACTTCCACTCAGAGGTGAGAACTTTTACACGAATTTGCCAGACTTTACGAAATAATTACATAAATTTTCTTCAACGCGAGAGTGAAAAGTGGAAAGATTAGTAACAGTCTAACACAGCCAGATGTACTTTCGTTCTCCCCTGTGGTCGTTATAAATATTATTTGCATTTTATCGCTCAAATTCTCCGTACGAACCTCTATAATTAATAGAAGGAGAAATAATTAGGTGACAACAGCTGGCGAGGGAGTACTATCTGGCAACATAAGCATTATTGCGCAGCAGTAAAATGCGATTCGTGTCGCGCGAGCGGCGAGTCCGTATGCGTGCACGCGTGTTTTTAAATGATCGAGCTGTCACAAGGCGCGCGGCGGCTCTTTACAAAACAGCTGTTGGAGGCAGCCGAAGCCGAGCACGCCGAGCGAAATGCTAGCTAGATCAATACCATCGCCATCCTGTTTACACGCGGGGAACGTATAGGGTGTCAATTAATGGAAGGTGGAGGTTTCATTATTTCCAAATTTTGAGTTTTACCTCATCGAAAATTTCGAGGAACAATTACCGTTCTATATAACTTTTCAAATTAGAAAGTTGATTGCTTTAGTATCTTGCAATTGTCTTGTAATCGCCAGAAAATAAATCTTGTAAAATAAAATTTGCTTCAAATTAGATTATAAATAATATTGCAATATTCATCTATGCTTCTGATACTTAATCAATAAAAGCTCCTAATTTTCGATGTTTATGGTAGAATTGTCTAACTTGCAAGAAGAGCGAAGAGAAAAACACAAGCGTCTTTAAATAGTTAAATAGTTCTAGAGCTATTTTTATAGCTATAAAAAAAATTAGTGCTTCGACGTTTTAGTAAGAAAACTTCAAGTTTTAAGGAATATAGTATAGGTTTATTTTCCAATTTTGGGACACCCTATATAAGGGAGAGACAAACGCACTGGCACTAACCCCCGTCGATGCCACAGAGATATTGTCCGTCGCGACAAAGAGAATTTTCTACTTCCTGTCTGCATCTATAAATATACATGCCACGGCGTCGTAATAAATCACAGCGCAGATAGACGCGAATTCTGTTATTATTAAATAAGTATACGTTATAACGATTAAAAAAAAAAATGGCGCGATTAACATCCTTAATGAACATTTTTACATAGAATGTCCTGGAACTCATGTGCATAATTGTGCTGAATCGTAGATATCGTAAGAAAGAAAGAAATAAATAAAGGAGAAAAGTAGTTATTTCAACACACTAATAATTGAATCAAGAGCGTAAGATATCAAAATTTTCTACATCTTATCCTTTAATGTCCAACTGTTTGTATTATAAAGATTAGAAAAATTACGTATTTATATATAACATTTATCACATAAACATACGTTTTTCTGAAAAATAAAAAATGCAATACAGAAATTATATACATATAAAATATAAAAAATTAAAATTTAAAAAAGATAATTACGAATGTTGTCATTTTTACATAAAAATTTTATATAAAAAAATGGATAATTTTTCTGTTATAATAACAAAAGTAAATGCATAAATATCAATCTTGGATGCTCTGTATATACTCTGTACATCAATAAATAATTTATTATATTATAATTACTAATAATCCTCCTCCCTTAATAGAAATATTACTACATCGAATATTCTACTCTCGATTGAAAACAATGAAATTCCTTTCGGTGAAAGCTTTCAAGTTTTGGCGCATGTCTAGACATCAGAAAAGCAAACAATTCGTTGTCCGCAGTTCAAGATCAAAGTCGCACACTCCTTCGTAGTGTGTCAAGATTTATCATCGAACCGCATCACGTCAATGACGCATCATTCATAAACCGCAGCTCGATAATTCGCAGGTTAACTCGCAGGAAAGAAAATAAACCTCTCACCGACTCACGTTTTAAAGTTCGCGCGAAGACTCGTTCGTAAATGCAAATTCTCGGCGATCTAAAGAGACCATTGATCTTTCCCGATCGGTGAATGGGCGCAGTAATAAGAAAGATAACGCCCGATTGGATCATTCCGTGGTAACTCGGAGGTTTATTGGCATGGTGCATGCAGAGTATGCACCTTAAAAGGACATCTATGCAGAACCGGAATGAAAGTTGTACTTTACCTATGCGCAGGGACGTGTTTAATTTATTTGCGAAGTTTGTATGGATTAGAAATAAAATATAATAAGAATTAAAGATACTTATATACAATTTGTGACCATCGTATTTTTCAGATTTTTAAAAATAAAATTATTAGACTTTACAAGAATCCCAAATCCTTATAGACAGCTAAAATTCATTATAAGAGCTGTAGGCTTCGACTGTGATTCTCTAGACGATGAAATATTCCTGTACCTACAGACGTCGCATGCCTGTGACATGTAGTAAAATACAGTTTACTTTTGATAACGTTGATGACATTTTCGCGCGATTCATTCGCGGCACGTGAAAATGTGTTTTTCATCCGAACTCGAGCAGTTCGGTTTATAGCGATGACGGCACGCGCTTTATAAATTTAGCAGCAGGCTGCTTCTAATATTCTCGGATAAAGAAGCTCTTTGAGTGTAAAGTACAGGGACCACGGTTGACATATTGTATTGCATTGTAATGCATTGTGTGCGTGTGTTGAAGGATAATTTAACTCTTTGTACTAAAAAATGTAATGATAAATGCGGTGTATATTAAATTTTATGTCAAACTATAAAAAATTGAGTAAATTAAATTTTTTAATTAAATTATAATATAAAAGTAGGGTTATATAAATTTTCACAAAATAAAACGACAGCATTAATAAAATTCTCGACAGATTAAATGTTATGAATTCTTTAAATGGCTGTAAATAGGGCAAATTTAGTTAATTTTATATCTTTTATAATCGTTGTATGTGTTAAATTAAGCAGAAAGACATCAAATCCCACACGAGCATAAAATCGTAATAATTAATTAATTACATTCGTCATAGCATATTTCCATTGCATAATAAATATTAATAATTTATTTGATTCTTTATATATTCGCGGTTAATATAAACATTTCGTTGAAATCGATCTTGAGAGCATACTTTATATTGTAAAACCACTAATGAATCATCACGAGCAGTATTGACAAACAGCACTTGTATATCTTGTCTAAGAATTTATGTTTCTGTGAAATAATATGCATTTTCCAGACGCGCGCGTGATTGATATGCCTCATATAATAACTTATGTATAAGCAATAGACCATGTAACTCTAAACGATTTCTAAACATTTAACAAAAAATAAACATTATATGACACACATAATCATGTGTATTCACCTTTCGTGGATTTACGAAAATAAATTTGGTCGATCGTCCGACTTATAAAATATCAATAAATTCTTCAAACTTAAAAATTGCGATTATGTACAAGTTATTGATAACTTTTTATCATTCAATATACTTTGATCAGCTGAATTTTAAGTTTATATTTTATGTTCACAGAAGTTCGGGGCTATATTTTCGATGATGAGCTAATTTAACTTGGCATACAATTGTTAAATTAAAAATGATATAATATTTCGAATGTTATATTGCTCAAATGACTTGAATAAATAATTATCGCACGCTTTATTTATCTGTGACATACATGATAGCGAAACGTTTCAAGAAACATTAAATGCTTTTTATCTTTGTAAACAAGATAAGAAAGAAATGCAATATAATATGCATTTCATTTCATGTCTATATTTTTGCATATTCTTCTGACAGTGAGTTTCATATATTTGTTGAGGAGAAGATAAAAATGTGTAAGATATCTATTGTTTATAAAAAATAAAAATTTAGTAACATGGACCTACGCATCAATGCATTTCAAAGACATATATGTATATGTGTTTACTTAGTCATGCCGTATTCCAAATTTTTATTTTATTGAGAATTTAAATTATACTTTAATGTCTAAAATATTTATATCTCTCTTTTCTTTATTATAATTCAGTTTTTTATTTCTACGGTAGAAATTATATATAATCGCGAAAATTAGAATAGAGGAAAGTAAATCGCGCGCGCGAGTCTATCTTCTCTTCCATCGAATATCGAAACTCATCGCACCTCGCCATGAGCGTGCACTTTGCGCCAGGTGCAGTGATAGCCGCTTTAACATTAACGCATTATTGTCACGCCGCGAGACGTTACGTAACGCGTAGCCGCGATGATACGTCCATCATTGGAATTCAACGCGACGTAATCGCGTTGTGCTCGCGACAATCCAGCGCGGCATCGTATTTGCATCAACGCGAAAGGAAAAAAAAAAACCACATGCATATATTCCATGCATTCGTTACTTACGTTATTGGGCAGCACGGCCGCATTCGCAATGCTGGAGAGAAAATCATGGCTGACGCGGGAGCTCTGCGAGGTCCCGCTGTCGCTGGACACGCTGGAGCTGTCGTATAGCACGTCGGAGACGTCCAGCTTCATCTTGCCGTTCACTTTCGCGAATCTGCGTCAAAACCGAGAATCAGAGTGCGTCGCGTGTATAACCTCTCGAGATGCTCTTACGATAGAAATGCAGACAGTCCGAGAGGGAAAGAAAGATAGGGAGAGAACGTAGGGAAAACGGACGCAAAGATTGTACCGGATCTTAGTGGATGTACGCGGAACTCGAAGGCGAACACGCACGAATTGCAGGTCCCTTTGCTCGAAACTGTGTAAAACTGCACCCGATGGATGACTCATACGTGGGGGAATACCTCGCGCGCGCGTCCGACAATCCGCGCTCGAACCACGGAGAGAGTCGAGGCTGCTCGAGGTCTCGCGAGCGCGCGAATGACGTCATGGGCTATTCCCAGTCGGCCAATCCCGGTTGAGCACGACAGTGCCGTGCCGTAATGTCCGATACGAGCGCTATCGCATGAAACAAGGGAGTTATCTATCGCGCGATGCCCGGTTATTAGTAGAACGTTTTAATCACTTCTCATCTCCCTTCCACATAATTATTTGCGACTCGATGTTTTAATTACATTAAGGTCTACGTATAAGGATATATTAATGGGCATATAGACGGTTGTTGAGTCTTCGAACGTCACGTAATGTCAATTGAATAAAGATGAAAAATTGATTATTCATACATCAAAAGATATATCATAATAAATATCATAATATATAATAATAAAGAAATTTGATTTTGTTGTTGTGCTTTCGCTTTTTAGGAATGTTATAAAATATTAAATATATATTTCATTTAACTTTTTCTTTGTTAATTATGAAAGGAAATAAAATATAAAAATATCGAATAAGTATTAAAAATAAAATTCTAGCTACTAAACCATATTTGTAACTTGGTGTGTCAAATATTTAAAGATGAAAGTTGTACATTACTTTATCTCGGTATGCCGCCAAACAGGTGTTCTATATTTTTTCGGAACAGGTTGAATTCCGAGAAATTGTTATATCTCGCGTTTTAATACTTTATTACTTTCTCCAATCATCTTCCGCGATCTTTTATCTCCTGTATCCTACCTTTACCACCAAATCGTTTTTTAAAAAATTGAGATAATAAAAATAGTAGATTAATTTTTCTTTACAAAAAGGACTTTATATGGAAATTAAAATTTTCTAATTAATATTTCTATTTTATTTTGGCGAGTGTATTGAATACTTAGCTGTATCAGAATTGTGTCATTTCACAAGATAATCTTATACTCTCAGCATTCTCGCGAAGGACGCATTACATTAAGAGGTCGTACACGTGAGCGTGATTTCTTTACACAAGCCAACAGTTGTTGCTTTCTTTTTGCGAATAAAAATAATATCGCCACGTGTTTGTTCGATGTTTATCAACTCGAAAGAACGGCGCGTGATCGCGTCTCAAGATAGATTGACTAGATATGACGCACGTGACATATTTTATTAGAAGTAAATTATACTATTAGATCCATTATATTTAATAAATCAACGATTATATATATAGATAATATTGCAATCTTAGGTATTAATATTATTACATTTCCCCCCGTTCTTATCAGTACAATCCAATTGTTTACATAATTATTTATTAGCGTGTCACATATATTCCGCGCGCTATTTAGCTCTCTGTACGATAAATAATAATCCAGTATTTTACCTTAACTTTGTCGACTTGACCGAAAACGACGGGTGGTTCGCGTTTGAATCTTGAATGGATTGAAATGAATTTCTAACTAACGGTTCAAACCGTTAACGCACCGGCGAAAATCTCGAACGAGATCCCGAGAGTGACGGCGGCGCGTTTCCGAGAATCGCGGATGAGTCATGCGAGTGTCGCGTGGGCGCCGCGAGCGTTGCGAATGGGGTAGCCGGAACATATCACAGAAGCAAGATACATGACTCACCGATCTGATATGTCGAATATTCGTGCCGGTAACCTGCTGCCTAGACTTAAGGGTGACCACCTGTTCGCGAGCGCCACCACCCGCCGCCACTCGCCGCGAACGCTAACACCCTCTACAATGGGATAACCATAGACGTAGGAAGAGCATAGATTATACTCTACGTAAGCGCGAGACATGGCGATGCAACAAAAGAGAGGATAGCGATGCCATATTTTTTTCTCTTTCTATCAAAAATAGAAAGAGTAAACGTTTCTACAAGACCAATCCGTCCGTTAGAGCAGGATAGCGAACTCTTTAATAATGTTATCCTTCTTAATCAAGCGGATACCTTTCGCTTACCGATGCAGATTGGATAGGGACAGTCTATGCTTCCTACGTCTATGGTTATAATGTACGAAAATTTCCAAATATATGGCAATCTAACAATAAAAAATTCTCGAGGGAAGGGAGTTACTCGCGGTTGGTACCCCTAGTGACGCGAGCGAAACTAGGCTACGATCCGCGTATCACAGGCATCGGTATGAACTTGTCGCGATGTTCAAATTTTTCACAGGAAATTTCCTGTATCACTTTGCGCGTAACGGACAACGGACTTCGGGCGTGTCGGACGGTGCAACGAACGATCCGTTGTATTTCGCGTGATTTATTCGCCCGACGTGTATTCCGCGAGTGCTGTGAGTGTCGTGTGAAGTGGCGGGCGGTTATTGTATCGCGTTTATTCTCGATTCGTATTCGCGAGCGGAAAAACGCGAGTGAATATGGAAACGACGGAGCGAACGATGGAGTGGCGGCGGCGGTACGTTGGCCGGTAAGTGAAGCCGCATCGCGGTTAATCGCGTTTTTGTATGATTGTAATTAGCCAAGTTTTGTAATTAGCTGATCAATGCGTATGTGTGAGTGTGTTCGATATGTGAATGTGTCGGAGTGAGAGAGAAACCAATAGCGACGCAATGGGACGAGGCAAAGCATTGTCCGTTAGAAAAGGATAGCAAGAAGAGAGAGAGAGAGAGAGCTTTCCGTTAAAGTCTTAAAGTAGCCCTCTCTTCTATTAAAGTAGCCCTCTCTTTCACTCGCGCAGATACTTTTCGCTTAAAATAACGACGCGCAGAATATGAAGAAAACACGCAGAGTAATAGAAATATACATATAAGATAAATAATAAATTATATATAATTATCTATATATTATATATATTATATTACTTATATATATAATACTTATATATAATTATATATATTTATAATTGTACAAAAGAAAATTGTACGTAATTTATAAAATTGTTAATCGTGCTAAAATAGTTATAAATTATAAAGAAAATTGAGATGCATTTAAAAAAATGGTTTTTCTCTATAATTTCTATTTTTTTTTTTTTTTAGAAATTTATGATCTATATATAAATTATATATAATATATAATTTATATATATATATATAATATATATAAATTATATATAGATCATAAATTTCTAAAAAATTAGAAATTAGTAAAAAAATAATTTTTTTTTAATGCATTCAATTTTCTCTATAGCTAAAATAACTAGAAACTATAAAGAAAATTGAGATGCATTTAAAAAAATTATTTTTTCTCTAATTTATATATATTTTTTTTTAGAAATTTATGATCTATATATAATTTATATATAATATATAATTATATACATATATATTATATATAAATTATATATAGATCATAAATTTCTAAAAAAATTAGAAATTAGTAAAAAAACAATTTTTTAAAATGCATCTCAATTTTCTTTATAGTTAAAATAGCTATAAATTATAAAGAAAATTGAGATGCATTTAAAAAAATTATTTTTTCTTTAATTTCTTTTTTTTTTAGAAAATGATCTATATACATATAATTTGTATGTAATATATATAATTATATATAGATCATAAATTTCCAAAAAATTAGAAATTAGAGAAAAAACAATTTTTTTAAATGCATCTCAATTTTCTTTATAGCTAAAATAGCTAACTATAAAGAAAATTGAGATGCATTTAAAAAAATTATTTTTTCTCTAATTTATATTTTTTTTTTAGAAATTTATGATCTATATATAATTTATATATAATATATAATTATATACATATATATTATATATAAATTATATATAGATCATAAATTTCTAAAAAAATTAGAAATTAGTAAAAAAACAATTTTTTAAAATGCATCTCAATTTTCTTTATAGTTAAAATAGCTATAAATTATAAAGAAAATTGAGATGCATTTAAAAAAATTATTTTTTCTTTAATTTCTTTTTTTTTTAGAAAATGATCTATATACATATAATTTGTATGTAATATATATAATTATATATAGATCATAAATTTCCAAAAAATTAGAAATTAGAGAAAAAACAATTTTTTTAAATGCATCTCAATTTTCTTTATAGCTAAAATAGCTAACTATAAAGAAAATTGAGATGCATTTAAAAAAATTGTTTTTTCTCTAATTTCTAATTTTTTATAAATTTATGATATATATAATTTATATATAATATATAATTATACATATATTATATTATATATAAATTATATATAGATCATAAATTTCTAAAAAATTAGAAATTAGTGAAAAAACAATTTTTTTAAATGTATCTTAATTTTCTTTATAGTTTATAGCTATTTTAACACGATCAACAATTTTATAAATTACGTTTTTTGTACAATTATAAATAATACCGATAAAAACATAATTTATTTCTGTAGTATCAAAGTCTATAAAGAACGCTCTTAAATCATATAAATTAAAATTTAACAATTTAATTTCATCGCTTATTGCAGCCCAGGTGTATTTTCCGACGCGATCAGTTTTAATCGACTGAAAAATTTATCCATCTCTGTCTCGAGATAATTAATGCACACACACACACGTACACACACACACTTGCTTGGTAATTCAAACATGTAAACAGTATGTAATAGTTGTGCGATTGTAATACACGTTTACAAATGTACGAGCTTCTCATAGAAGTGTTCGTAGTCGTATCTCTCGATACCACAAGTATCACTTTAAGAGCATTAAAGTAGAGGAAACGGTAGGTCGAGGAAAACATCTAGCACGTGGATTGCCTACTCAAGGTCTGGTACAATTCTAGAGAACATTTAGCGACGACTTTTAAAATAGCTCTCTTTACGATAGATAAAAGGAGTACAATTTTTTTTATTGATACAATATTTTATTGGTACAATATTTTTTTATACCCGCTTTTTTCAATAACGTCCTTTTTAATAAAAAATTTCTAGCAAATAATCATCTATCGTTATCTGTCAGTCTTATTATTTGTATAAGTTTAAATGTTTTTTTCCAACGAAAAAGGATCGGGTTTCTCTCTAAAGTTATTACCTTGGAATTTCCAAGTATCTTTCTAACGTGTTAAACTCTGTTAATAGCAGGATCAATACAATAGTATAGAACGCTTTTTACATAACAGTTTCCACTTTTCCTTTAACGCGTCAAACACGTGTACGAAAATCAGCAAATTCGTGCGGCACAAGCTACTTAAATTAGGGCCATCTAAGCAAACAGAGCGGCGGAACATTATACGGTAAAGATACATCTACTTACGGACGCGTATAATGAAACTCGTGAGAGCTCTGATATTCACCCGCTTAGCTTCGCACTATGATGAAATTCGAATAGATAGGCAGCCGTCATCCTTGAGCTAGCTTCTGCTTGCAGCCAAGGTCGCCCCGTCGGCTTAAGCTTGTCCGCGGTATCGCATCTCAAACGCTGGCCGATTGGAAAAACAGACGGACGCTACGGAATGTCATTGCCGTTTAGTATATTGTACATATGGCGTACCTACGATACACACGCGTATATGCGTATCTCGCATCGTACGCGGTCGCGAAACATATGCAAGAACCCGCCGAGAGGGAGTCAGCTGCAAAAATAGAGAACGCGCGCCACTTGCGAAACATACGCGGCAATGCGCAAATTTCAGTAGGAAACTCTTTGTGCATCCAAGTGTATGCTGCGCTCACCTGCG
The DNA here is from genome assembly GCA_949152495.1 of Lasius fuliginosus. Lineage (NCBI taxonomy): Eukaryota > Metazoa > Arthropoda > Insecta > Hymenoptera > Formicidae > Lasius > Lasius fuliginosus. The sequence continues at coordinate 10,419,140 of OX424447.1, forward strand.
CACTTACTGCTGAAATCGCATTATCACGACCGAATCTAATTGTAAGCTAATAAAAATTCCCGTTCTCCGGGTATCGAAAAATTACAATCATTCTTAATTAAAATATGCAACCTAGTACATTCGCTTTGAATATAATTCTCAAAATATTTATAATTTCTCTTTCAGATATTTTAATAAGAGAGAACATAGTAAGCGTCAACAATAGTCAACAATATATTTTTATTAATTCTTTTTTCGACCGTTTTCAGTGATGATTAAAAAAGAGAACTTTCTATTCTATGTATAATAATTATTTTAAAGATGTAATGTGAATTATTTTAAAGATGTAATGTGATATGCCTATATTTTTATCGCGATTATTAATATCATATATTTGCGCGCGCCTAGACAATGGTTTCATGTCGAGTAATTAAAAGCTTATCTCTCCATGTTCACGAATCGCTCGTGATCCAGATACAAAGAACTCTATATGGAAATGTTTTTTTTAGCGACGACAACCTCGCGTCATCGGTGGCAGAACGCACACAGACTCTCGGTATTATCTTATCGACATTTGATTTGGATAAAAGAATTCTGTCGTTCACATACACACACACACACACACACACACACACAAACTGCACCTAATAATAACGAAACAGCGCAGTATGACAAAGCGAAATATAAATCAATGTTTTTTTCTTCTCATCAGTACACTCTGTTATATAAATTTAATTATTTATAACTACCAATGTATATATATATATATATATATATACACATTATAAAAAAAATATTTTTATAAATAATTAATTTAATTTAAATGTTTATTAATTTATATATTATTTATTTATTTTTTTATTATGCAATCCAATTTTAAGTATCTAGATTTGTCAAGTATACAAATTTGTGTATAATTGAATTAAAGAACCAAATAATTTAATATTAAATAGAGAAAGATATTGTTTCTCGATGAAAAGTATAAACAACCGATGCAGTATATGTTACTGCTATTAGTCTTTGTTTCGCAAAGTCACATGCGTGCTCATCTCTTGATGCGCACGATCGTTCTTTACGATCATTCTATTGGTTGGAACTTGTCACTTTTTTTCTACTGTTTACGTCGCTCGAGTCACGTGCTCGCTGATTTTGCAATATTTTCTCGGACAAAGTGAGACAAAGAAGGAAGCAGGGCGAAGTCGTACTCTCGAGCGGACTCTGCTCTCGCAGCTGCGAGAGCTAACCGCAACTTACGCAGAAATTACGCGAAATGTGACTCAAGCAACGCTCCTTGCCTCCGAAAACACGCACGTGCGTATTCGGTTCATTGTGCGGCGCTAGACGTAAAGTGGACCGGAGATAACATTACGTGTATATTAACGTATATAATATTGGAATATTTACTATTAAATTTTATCGTTGCGTCGTATAATCGTATAGTAGAAAAATTTAAAAGTTTTTCCGATAATAATATCGGAATAAAAAGATTTTTGACAAATAAATTTAAAAAATTACTTCTGTGCATTCTCTTAGGAGCTAAAAAAATAAAGTTGCGTTGTTGCTACTTGCGTAGCAAAATGAAAAGGTATATGAAGAAATCGTAAAATCACACACGTTATATCATATACTAAGTTAATTAAATATAAATAGATATAAAATATTTTTATCATAATGTTTAAAAAAAGATCAAAACTCAAAAACCTGTATGATGTAGTAGCAAGAACGAAAAATTGCATTAGACGGCGTAATATTATCGTTCGTAAACAGTTAAAAAGAAAAAGAGCTGGCATCTTATTTCAAATTCTGCAAATTCTACGCACCCATATGACAGCGTCGATGAGCGAACACGTAGTTTAATGCGTTCATCGCTATGTATGCTTTATTAACAACCTGCGACAAAGTCACAAGTTCTCGCGTATAGACGGGAATATTAAATTATTGTCGGCAAGTATTTTACATACAATGGGCCCCCTATTGTTGGATTAGGCCCTGGGCCACACAAAGACCCGCGGTTCTATTGTTTTCTCAGCTTCGTCTTTTCTGAATAATAAAGCGGACCGAAATTTTGGACGTGTCATTTTAAATTTATTAATTCTATAGTAGAACATGTTACTTGCATTCATGGGGACATGTACTTGATTGACAAACGTTGTAATATTTGGCATGCAAGAGAATGCTACTTAATTATATATATATAATTATCTATGATAATTAAGTAAATAATTAGCGAGTATTATAAACTAAAATTTATCTAACAGTATATACTAAATTGTCATAAAGTATATTTTAAAAAATTAAGAATATATAATAATATAATAAAAGTATATGTACATTTGAAAATGGTTATAAAATTCCAACTAAAGAATTGTAAAATTAAATTTTGTAAAGAAGGGAAGGATTTATATTCGTATCTCACGATAAGCGACCATTTTCACTTTAAAATCACTTTATCTTCAGTTAATCGAGAAAACCTTGAAAAATCTACATTCCTGCGTTCACTTTCAAAGGAAGTATTTTCCCAGGTACAAACAATGTCTTTGTTCCCTTTTTCCGTCGACCACTCGACAGTTCCATTGTCTTCCGCCTGCAACCTTGATGACGGTTACAAACCGGGACAATATCGAGATTCGTTTTTCCATTTACCGCTTGCATAGTAGCAAAAAAGTTTGATTATTAAGAGGCATATATGGAAGTAAGGTGCAGCTGTCTGATACTAATTGCATATATTGTTAGAATGGTATTAACAGCTTTCACGTAAGCGATGTGGTAGAAATGGACGATATTAAAAAAAAAAGAAAAGAAAAAATTAGTTTTGATCTTTTATTCTGACTGTGAAAAATAAGATAATCTATCAAGTGTAGTAGTTTTGAATAAAGTTTAAAATATGGGATTTTATATTATTAACTAAGCTACGCATATATAATTTATTTTTTCTTTTTTTTTAATTATCTTCTTTTTCTTCATACTATGTTCCAATATATACTAATATTGATTTTTTAATCGAGATATTATTAACTTTTGTTTATTGAAAAAGAGGCCTACAGATTCCACAAATTAAACTATCTGTATTTTTATCTATCGCAATTTTTAACATTTATTCGAGAAAGAGAAAAAAGAGAAGAAAGAGAGAGGAAAGAGTATGGAGTACAAATATACGAATATATATTTATATACATATTATAATACATATATGTATATATATATATTATATGTATATAATATATTATAATATATTATAATATGTATATAAATATGTATATAATATATATATATATTATATACATATTTATATACATATTATAATATATTATAATATATTATAATACATATATACTTTTTAAATTGTAAAGTATATAACTTCTTTCTGGATGTTCTATTACTTTTATAACTTTTTTCTTTCTAAATTTGTTTCTAATCTGAAGAAATAAACTACATCAATAAAGTGGACATATTAGAATCGTAATCACTCACGTAATTATCAAGGATGAGTAAGATTTGCTTATATGTGATGAGATAAGGCACGGTCTATCACGTTTTACATCATACTCTTTCTTCTTTTCTGACAACTGAGAACTATCGTCAGATGAGCAGATAAACCTTACATCCTTTTGAACGCAAATCAAACGCGTCTTATGATAGCAGAAAAATTCATGATGCAAAGGTAATCCGATATGATCTTATACGTGAGCACTTATCATCATAATACTTAGGAACAGGAGGGACTAATTAGAACGATTTGACTCATTCGCGTTTACAGGATACTTATACTAACATGTCGTTAATCCCAACTCTTTTCAAAATGTTATAATACCATCTCAAAGATAATTAATTATAAACATTTTATGTTTACCAAATTTTGGTTTATTTGAGTCTGTAATTGGATCTAACATTGGTACTGCGTAGAGAAATTTTGTCAGAATAACTTTTAAAAATACATCAATCTCTTTCAGAATATACGTGGTCATAAAATAGTCTAAGTCTACAGTATGGAAAATTATCTAATAAAAATTTTATAATAGATTAGAAAAAAATAAAAAAAATGTGAATCGAAAATTAACAATAGAGTTTTTGGAACAACCAACATTTGTTTACAAAAATTATTTAAGACGCTCGAATTCATTTGTTTATCACAAGTTGATAACTAGATCTTGATTAATGCAGAATATGAAATAGGAAATAATTACCAACTGTAAATATTCATGATGTTACCGGCATTTTACTGATGCTTCGCATCAATTTAGTTCATTATAACAAATTATTTACTGTTATTTAATATCATTTATACATAATTCTCTTTTCTGTTTTTATTTTTTTCTATTTTCAGTAAAATCTTTTCTCATTTCTTTCAGCAATATGTACATAAGTGTGTGTGTGTGTGTGTGTGTGTGTGTGTGTGTGTGTGTGTGTGTATTTGATTATATTACATATGTATATCTAATTGTAAAAAAGTATATATACACAGAATAATTTTTAAATAATTTTTAATTAATATTAACTACAAATAATTAATATTAACTACAAATAATTAATATTGATCATTATTCATTCACAACACGATTATACTATTTAGAATTATTTACATCTTCTGTTTTCCTTGCAGTTTTATCGACTCGTCCATCATTCGTTCCTGTCGCTGCGGTCAGATGTCGACAGCATTGCAGGCGCGCCGCTCGTCAACAATCGATGATGGTTCGTGCCGCGCGAGTCGCGAGTGGTCGCGACGCGTCCCGTATAATCGCCCTTTAACCGGTGCGTAAACGCGTTTCGGTTTCCGCAGAATTGTGTCCACCGCGTAGTGTCGCGATCTCTTGTGTTCCTGTGCTATTTCAGTCGTATGCTATGAGCCGCGAGGCGAATTATCGAGCCGTGAAATCGTGAGAAATTTCGCCACACGCGGCGCGTTCCTGTCACTTTTCGCCGCCGTCCCCGTTCCCTCCCCTCCTTCCTCTTCCCACCCTTTTTCCGCCCGCTCTCCCTCATTATTCGCGTCACACGGTGTGTTTCGTCGTGTGTATAACCGGCTCTATGCAACCGCATCGCGATCTTACCGCGTGATCGTCGCGGGTTTTTTATCGCGTTCTTGGAGAACGGGAAATCCTCGACGTTCATCATATCCACGATCGTCTGGAAAAGCTCCGTCGTCGGGGTGTCCGCCGAAAGGCGCCGAAGCTCCGTCGGAGGGTGAGGAAGAGGAGAAGGAGGTGGAGGTGGCTCGACATCGTCAAGAGGACTCGAGAGGGCGACCAACAGAGGATACGGTTAACCGGGGATGGCAGACCACAGCAAAATGTGAGCATGTTTTTTTTCTCTTCACTCCTTTTACTATGCGTTGTGAGAGGCAAAACGTTGCCGAAAAAGACATGCTAATACATGCGATTTGAATTGAATCGGAAATTAATGCTCGCGATATCGACTATTTGGGTTTCTTCTTGATTGATGCTAATGGTCGATGCCAGCACGCGCACACGTACATCAACGTCGGTTTCGATACATTAACCATAGTTTAAACTAACCTGCAGGTTAGTTTAAAATGTTAGAAATTGTCTCTTGATTTCCCTTTATATTATCCTCTTTTTTTAAATCGTACGTTCTATTTATGACACCATGAGATAAAAGCTTTATATTTTTTTAATTAAACTTCTCTGGTGAAGTAAACTTTTTTTTAAGCATTATTATTGCACTGAAATATTTTTCTAACAAAAACAAATGATTTCTTATAATCAAAACATTTATGGGACTTTGAAACATTATGTCATTTAATAGGGAAACAAGACTATCTTAAAAATTGATTGATTCCTTATCTTCATTTAATTTTAGCTGTAGAAAGAGACGAGAATTTCGTTAAATATTGATTAAGCTTAACCGACATGAATGAAATAGATTATAAAATGAGCTTCTAAACTCATAATGTTCCTTTAGGACGCAGATACCTATTCCGAGTCGTTTCGATCTTTTATATAAAAATTTGATTCGCACCGAGTCGTCGAATTAATTTCGAGGAATGAAATATTTTGTGTCGTGTCGAAACTTGACACTTCGCTTTGATAGCAAAGTTAAGCTGTTATCCGATTAATGAATTGACTACGTAGCTATGTGATTCCACAGATGTGTAAATGTATACAGGTGAAATTTCGTTACACATAATTTTATCTGACATTTTATTATATCTCAAGTAATGACGCAATTCGAGAAAAAAATTGTTCGATCGAAACAACTTATTCCACTCGATAATTCTATAGAGTAATTCTACAGAGTAATTCTACAGAGATATAAATAACAACATTATAAAATATGCAGCTAATGGCATGAGGAATTAACAACAGTATAAAATATAGCAGCTAACAGTATATATGGAATTAACAACATCGGGATATCGTCATTTTTACGTTCGGAACGCGCGTACATTAATCAATATTTATGATTACATTAACTAGTGATAATTTATTTTTAACTACACATGTATGATGTGACGCAACACTCTGTTTACAAAACTATTTCTAACTAACAATTTTTTGCTATTCTACTCAATGAAAACTAACAAAAATTATTAAATGAGATGTATTGTTGTGATATTTCACATTTTGTTCGTAATATCAAGTATCATAATGAAAATAATGCGAAGAATCGATAAAAATGAAAGTAATGTCAAGTATCAATAACAGTCTATGAGCATTTAATTGAGTAAATTTTGTAGGAATTTCGTGTTAATTAGATTGTTATTCCGAATTCATCGTTTATTAGAGACAAAATTAAAAATAAAATAAATCTTAGTTAATTTTAATTGACATTATTAGAAGAGTTTTGCATAAAAATGTAATATATATTAATGTAAAATTATTAATCTTTTGCGCGATATCATTATTATAATATAATTTTATTTGTAAATTTCGGCGAGAATAACGCGATCGCGGATTGAAAAGTACCTCGGATTTGTATAGACGCCTCTTGTTGAAAGCTGGTTGGAAGCGTCTTCCGTGCAAGGATTACAGTCTTTCTACGCCCTCGTAATGAGCGCGAAATTATGGGTACTCGTTCGCAGGATTGGTTGCAAAAAGTCTGGGCCCGAGGCAATAGTGTATGATATAAAAATAATTATCAAGAAAAGTTTAAAAAAGATTTTACGTATTATCAGAAATATAAATGTTATTAACGTTCCATGCCATGATAATAACACAGATTTTGAATAAACGAAAAATAGATTAGACTTTAATTTTTTTTAATAGCAAAGGCAAAGATAAAATTAAAGAATTGTGCCTGGTGTGTATACATGTGTATGTGTGTGTACATATACATACGTAATTTGAAATTTTTACTTTAGTATTATACTTATTAAAATAATGATGATTAATAATTAGGTATTTCTTTGTCTATTAAATTTAAAATAAACTTTAATGTTATCGAGCTTTCCTGTGTTTCAAAAGTTCTGTGTCATCAAATGTTTTCTCAGTCGTTATTCTTATTGATAATAGCAAGTTGTGATAGTGGAAGGGGTACAATACAGATGTGTAGAAGGCACACACCTATCTTTTGCTACGGTCATGGCGATATGTGCGCGTTTTACTGGTTCGTACGCGTGCACTTTTCTGTAGCTCGCGTATGTGCGCGATAATGTAGTATCTGAAACGACGTTTTGTTATGAATGTCGTTTTCTAGGTAGTTTCAGCACTTTACATTTTGCTGCATATTTGCATCTCCGGTAGTGATGTACGATACTATGTTTATTGACATACGATTTTCTGCAACGTACAAATACGTCAAATAAAAAACAAACCAGCCTTTGCTTCTTGAAAGAGAAAGAAATTTTCAATATATTTGAATAAATTTTCAATCCATTGGCGGCTCGATTACTGAGAAATCTGATTATTAAGTCTAGATTATGCGATGTTTTGTTCGTGATAGTCGATAAGAGTTTTTGTAGAATCTCTGTTTGTGCTGCGTAGATAGGTACATTATTAATTGATTTAGTAAATCAAGTTTCTCCTTGTGTGTATTTGAACGGAATCGAAATGACTAAATCTTACGATATATATCGAATCTCATTACATATTACGCTCTGCAAGTATGGACTTTATATAACGATCGATATTTGGGCTAGATTTTCTTCGGAAGATGTATACAATGTCGAGACATCTAGTATACCGGGTGTCTCACGATAAAATGAGAAGGATGTTTCGTGTTCGATTTCTGTATGTCAAACTTTAGAAATCCGTCATTGCGAAAAAAAATTTAATTGCGTTGGAAATAACGTAATTAACAATATAAAAAATTATTTTATGTAATCCTCCGAATATTTTTGTGAAGTTTCGTATAATATTTTTAATATTTTGTTATATATATTACATAATATTAATTATATTAAAATATTAATATTATGTAATCTATTTTACTCTATAAATATCAAAAATATACATTTGCTTAACGAATTTTATGTGTTATCCACATCGATTTTGTTCATATAGACATAATTAGCATTTTTCTTCAGACTTGATAATTAGCGAGACTGAATTACGAAAGCGTATTTCCGAAACCACATGTAACCCTGGTCTATATCATCATAAATCGTAATAATTAAATAAGAGACTTATTTTTATTCTGGTATTATCTCTTTTTGTAATAAGTTTTTCTACTTAAAAATTCGTTTGCATATATTTATTTACACAGACGGTACTTTATGCGAGAAGTTTTTGTTGAAGATTAAATTGTTTTCTCGCGGAATTCAGCACATGTGTACCAGAGAAAAGATGTCAAAATTGTCGATAAATTTTGCTTTTTTTGTTCACATATCTTGTACAGTTACTGTACGTTAATTACGGGCGCCGTTCTAATTCTGCTATCGCTTATCAGTGAATTTTCGGGTATGTGTGTGTTACGGTTCATCCTCTGATTACAATGGCCGATAAGTCCTAATTTGGGAAGCTATCTAACTTGGGTGTCGCGTTTTATGTTTTACTTTCTATAGAAACGAGTTTATTGCGTGAAGAAAGTTTACGCGAAAGAAAGTTTACATTAACTTTTCAATTTTTCGAGAGGGAAAATTCTTCTTTTTGGAATTTTGTTCCGGATGTGTGGCTTGTATTGCGCTTCTTATCTAAATTATTGCATCGTCCATATCTTGTATAACGATGGCGTGAAGAAAAGAGACATAGGCATGAACTTAATGGATATTTAAATGTATATGTAACACGCGATTTCGTGCGCGCAACAAGCGGAGATGCATACTAATGAATATTTTGTCGCTTAGCTATGCTCATTAAAATAATTGTTTTTAATGCACTAGTCACATGAATCGCATTACCCGAACGTTATTCGAATTTTGCAGTTTTTAATTAGAAGCAGCGTTGAAATTTATTTGTTTTGTACGTTTGAAAACGAAGAATGATAAGGCAAGAAATAGCTCCTTTATAAATGGCATGATTAAGTCATGATTCTATTCGATAATTTGCTTTCATAGACTTTGTTAGACGCTACAACGACGGAGAGACCATTAAGATCTATATCGAATTAATTTAGAAGGCATAAAATAAATCGAAGGAAATTGAATTTATAAATCATAATAAATAAATTTATATTAATCTTCTCTAAATAAATAAAATTACATTTCAGAATAATTCTTTTTTGTCCGCTTTTCTATGTCTCATTGAATATATAACAAAAGGAACAAAAAGATCAGTTAGCTCATGCACTTTATTTTTGGCAGAATTTCAATAAGTTGTTGCATTGCCGTCGCGCAATAGAAATAATTAATATTATCATTATATTATGATTGAGATATATAATTTCGATCGTACACGCACGGAATGATCTGTACGTTTCATTCGTGACAATAAAATTGCGACAGTAGCGTAAGATCCAATTTCCCGTATCGATGGCGTTGAAAATTGAATTCACCGAGTTATACTGTTTAGCTACACCGGTTATATTGTTTTTTATGGCGTGCCTATGATTGCCTAAATCGATTCCTCCGATTTATCGACATCGCGATGGATAAATACTTTTCTATCGCGCCCACAAGCGACGCGGCACTATAGAATCGACATGTAGGACAAAGCGTAAGCGATTTTTCGTTGCGCGGTCATTCCGCTTGATTTATGCAAGGGCGAGCCGTGTGTGCATCGCATACAGTGCACCAATGTGTGTAACAGTTATTAATACCAGGTTACTGAAACCAACCTAACGCGAGTGCGGCCGCAACGATCAAGCGGCCAACCTATCCCGACTTTCGAGCGAGACTGGGGTTTGTCATCGCGATATATGTACCATGTGATAAAGTGATCTAGGTTACGTTACCTTCCACCACTCGTTCTTTAGAGTAACAATCTCGTATCAAAGGCTCGGCGAGAACTTCCAATCTGGGAAATTTGATGTGCTCGATAAATCGATATTGGTAAATAACGTCTGTCAATGAAATATACTCCTTCTAATAGAATTACATAAATTACGTGTAACGAAGAGAAAAAAGTACCTACCGGCTATGAAGCTTTGAAAGAAAAATAATGATCTAAATTTTTTTTTTTTATTTTTGACATCTAATCTTATTTTTATTATTTTTGACTGCAAACTTTTTAACAGTTATTATCGAAAACGTAATGATAAGTTCGTGACAAAAAGCGAGTCGGGACAAAAAGAGGCCGAGAGATAAGACATGGCGTGTTTTGCTTGCGGCATTCATCCAACTCTGGCATTGGCGATGAAAACGATGGTGGATTTCGGTTCATTTGCTTAGATACGCGCATGGCTGATTATGTGCAGCCGCAAAAAGCCGCGCGTGTCATGTATGGAATGTGTGCGCGTGTGTGTGTTTTCACAGTCGGATAAGCTACCGTACTCGCTTTTCTGTAAACCAGTTCTCAGTGTGATTCTTATCGGCTGATCTCGTCTGCGATAATCTGCATACGATATGAGACGAACGACATTTTATATCGTCGTTAATTTTCCGTCGCAATTAATCATTTGCAGAAACAGTTTGACATTATATAAGATATTCAGAGTTAAACTGGATCAAGTTTATAGATTGTAGAAAATCTACTCTAAACATAAAACACGTTTCAAATTATAAATAATTCTAACTTTGTACAACTCGTATTTTAACACATAAAATGAAGTAAATTAGATAGATAAATTACAATTGATTGATAAAATCTCAGATGTAACGTCGATGTAAATCTCAGTACGACTTATTCTGCTTCAGCAGGTATAAGCGTTATAAATTATTTTTTAATAATTACAATTTTTAGGCTTTTTCCTCACTTTTGGGAAAACTTTCGTTAACCTGACATCATACGCGGATGTATGGCATAATTAGGTATTAATTTATTGTTAACTTGTTGATTTAATCCCAAACTTATTCGTCAGTTTAACGTTTAAAAGTTAAAACGCTACAGTTTCAGCGTTAAAAGAATAAACTGTGTTACCGCGAAGATAAGCCAGTAATTAATTTTATAAATTAATAAAATTATGATTTGCTCATCACATGGTTTCCATGTCGATGTCCGATGTCTTTCCCGGGTCTCTTTTTTTCTCGTCTTTAATGTTCTTTTATGGCTCACGCGAAAATACTGTTAATTTCGATCGCGCGCGTACTAATCGGAATACGATTGCCTAACAATTTACATAGCATTCTTGACTTAATCGCACACGATATGTATTTTATTTCATATTGTGAAAGAAGAATACAAAAATCATAATTACACGAAGCTATGATTCTCCTGGCACTGGAAAATCGCGCAGCCAAATTCGCACATGTTATCTCTGTTGCTAACGAATACTATAGCACACATTGTACGATAATTTTATTCTATTTCTCATTATAATACAAGTAAATAAATGTATACAAATTAAAATTAAAGATAGATATTTACACATAAAATATACAAGATTATTCTACCACTTTGTTGACTCGCCCGATTGATTTTTGATCAAATAAATTATCAATGCGCCGAATTTGTGATACGCAGTTAATAGATATTAAAATACGGGGTCAATAACGATTATACTTATTAATTAAACGCATTTCAATAACGCTCGAATCAATCTACTTTATATCTGCGATATTTTGTTAATGACTGAGAAATTGGAAAATAACATCGACAATTTTATCTCGATATTGCGCGATACTACACGAGTTAACGATTAGTCGAGATTAGTTGAGACGTAATAATAATCGCGAAAATTAATTAATCGCGTGAGTTGATAATAGCTAATTGTAATAATCGAAGGAAATGATCGTATTTGGTATCTCCTACGATTATTTATATACATATATATATATATATTAGTTCTTGCGATTGTGCTTTGAGAAATAATACGGTGACACACGGAACGCACAACGATTCCTAATAGTATCACAATAGCGCATTATTTTATTAATTAAACGCGTTTCTATAATGTTCGAATTATTTCGTTTCAGCTCTTCTATATTTTATTACGAGTGAGAAATTCGAAAACGATATCGGCAAGTTTATCTTGATACTATGCGAGTTAATGGCGATTTGAAACGCGATAGTCACGAAAATTAATTAATCACGCTAGTTGATAATCGTTAAGTGTAATACTCGTAAAAAATAATCTCGTTTAATATCTTCTTCGAGAGAAAATATGACGAAATAATACGTAGCAATATCGAGCACGCAAATAATTCCTGCTCGCTCGGGTCTCGTCGCGCGAACGACAACAAGATCACCGCACGTAAACAGCAACGTGTGCCTAATATACGTAGGAAAAATTCGGTGACGTTTAGCGCTATTGTTTACGTGCCGTGATCTTATTGTCATTTGCGCGACGAGTCCCGAGCGAACAGGAATTAACTGCGTGCTCCGTACGTATTATTTCGTCGTATTATCTCTCGAAGATATTAACTTGTGATAATTGAAATGCGTTTAATTAATAAAATACCGTGAAACATATGCGTATACTATATTCGTTAATAAGAAAGATAACATTGTGCGAATTTGATCGCGCGAGTTTTCAGTATTGCTTAGTGAATCGTAGTTAATAGTGTTTTCACGAGTGAGTATCGTGCGAGTGTCATAAAGAAGTAACAAAGGATAAACAAGAGAAGAGGAAAAGACCCGGGGAGGTGTCGGACGACAGTATGGCAACTATAAGGTTAAACAATTCATACTTTTTAAAATTTATTATTTGTGAAAAATTAAATAAAATTGCTCGCTTATCATTTCTTATCAATTCCCTGCTATTTGATGGACACAATAAATTCGGGATTAAAACAACAAATGAACAAAAAATGACATTTAATTATGCCATGCATATGCATTTGATTACTCATGGTGATTACATCTGAGAGTGTCAGGTTAACAGATCTTATGTACTAAATCGTACATACTTAAACGTACTTTTTGAATAGCGTTGATAAAATGATACGTTCATGGATTGAAGATTATCAATCTGTGAAATAATATTTGTTGAAAAACTTTATCAAAAATGTGTATATGTTGAGAAAGTTAGGATAAAACAGTAATTTTTTACAAGCAAGCATTCAAGAAAATAATCAATTACTCTTCGGATTGAATTTTGTTTTCGAACTTTAGTTGCAATTTCGGGATATGGATCGAAAAAATCGCTCGAGTCCTCATTAAAGGCGGCCTTGTAGTTTCACGACACACCCCTCTTTTTTTCTTTTTTTAGTTCGCCGAGTTTCACATTTTCATTATATCCTCTGGTTGCGCTGATGTCCAAGGTCTTTTATGAAACGTGAGATACGCTTTTATATAAAACTCGCGCAAGATTCAATGGTATGATTATAATTAGTCGTTCGTCGGCTAATGGTAGACCGATAAACGATCAATAGCAGCGCGCAGCTGTTTTCAATCGGAACGTCGAATGGCGAAGTATATGTACATATATACATACCGCCTTACTCACTGATGCAAGGAACATATACTTTAATACGTATTAACTTATTTTTATTAGGTATTTACTGATATAGCTAATCGGCAAGAAATATACTTACAATTAGGCAGAGATACTTATACTGCGAGCTACACGGAGAAAAAGAATTTTGCTATCGCAGCAAAACACTTCGCTGTATATTAGATGTAAAGGCGAGAAAACTTTGCACAATTATTCGATATTATAGTAAAATTTATAAAATGCAAACATCTTATTGAATAAATTTATTTGTTCAAACTTGAAATATTTGCTATTAAAGCAAAATACTTTCGGCAAATACATTTTTTTGCTGTTGTAAAATTATATTGCTGCTTTGATGGAACAATAGGAATTAATTTGTTTGTATAGCGAAATCATTTTTTTGCAGATTTTGCAAAATTATTTAACAAATAAAATTAATATTTTCGACAAGTTTTCTTTTTGCTGATATATAACTGATGAAATTTATGATAGCATAAAATATGCTGTGCCAGCAAACTTTTTTTCCGTGTGTGTGAATACAAGTATAATATATATGTAATATATACATATACATATATATGTAGAGAGAGATACGCACATACACATACATTAGCTTTCTATCTATATGCATGCATCTATTATATACATTTATTTATATTCCGATTAATTGCTAATTCGCCATTATATTTTTGGATTGTGCGTCAATAATGCTCGCAGCGAGAGGTTATGGATAAGCTGACATTGACAGAGTTGCATACACACCGATAATGATGCGAGAATAATAATCCTTGCAATGGATTCCACTATTAATAGATAGTCGAGCAAGACTTTGTTACTGACCGGTTATGCAAACGATACCGGAAAATGTTGCAATAACATGACTTTTTAATCACGATTATATAGTGTACTATCGATCAGCTGATCAGTTTTCTAATATCGAGCTCCTTAAAACGTCAAATTCGAGATTAATTCTAGCAGGTTCCTATGTCAATTAAAATAATCGGAATATTGGGATTAACTCTTATCACGGGAAAAGTCATGAAGATTTCAATTAAAGATTTGTATTAAATTATTAGCTTGAAATTAAACTTTCCTGTTTTATTTTTTTTTCTTTTTTTTTTTTTTTTCTTAAATATCTTTGTAATACATGAATTCTCCGTTAAATGAGAAATTGCCAAAAATGAAGAAAATTCAATATTTTATATGTTATTTTGAAATATGTTTTACGTAATTGCGTTAATTTAATACTTTTCAATGATATAAATGGCAATTAGCGTTTTCTTGATTCGTGATTTAATATCTACTAAAAAAATTAATTATCCTCGCAGCGAAAAATTCTCAATATTTTTGTAACGATTATCGGGTTTATATTTCGTTGAAAAATATCGTGCGGTATCGCAATTATCTCTGACTTGGATATATCAATGGCTCTTGGCTTCGGCATGGAAAGAGGGTGACAAGATACCGAACATAGTCACGCCTTTGGGAG
This sequence comes from Lasius fuliginosus, assembly GCA_949152495.1. Lineage (NCBI taxonomy): Eukaryota > Metazoa > Arthropoda > Insecta > Hymenoptera > Formicidae > Lasius > Lasius fuliginosus. The sequence continues at coordinate 10,434,474 of OX424447.1, forward strand.
CATCGTGCGTGATTTATACCGAAATGGTTAGAAATATCTATCACACACGCCGGCCCTCAATGAATCGTGGTAGAGTAACGAAACGTCGATTGGATCGGGACATCCTGGGTTAGGAGGGGATCGGGGGAGACCGTCGATACCGAACGACCTTGCGGCATCGACCAACCCTCTGCTCTTCTCTTGGCTTTTCGAGTCTATGTACAGTGCTTCTCCGTTTACTACGCCTTCTTACCGCCTCTCTCTTTCTCGTTTCCCTTGTCCCTCTACCGCCCTCCTACGCTATTTGACCCTCTTCAGCCTTCGAGAAAATTGAGATGATTCGTGTACTCGATTTGCGCATTATCAAGAATGAATTAAGTATCTGTTCGTCACTCCTGTTGTTGCATCTTTTTGTGGTATGTCGTCTTTATCGTCGATGTGCATGGGCGTACGTTGTTGATCGTTGAATCAGTACGGAAAATTTTATCGATTATTCAGTGCATCTGCTAATGCAGGAAATTATAGCTGAAATGATTTATTTATCGTAAGGTCAGTGGGGGAAAATATACGTTTGACGTATAGGATTTTGCAAGACTTTAACGCCGAAAAATCTTTTTCTATTACGATATTAAAAGTGTGCCGGTGCATTTTTTTTTTTTTTTTTTTTTTTTTATGGAGAACATCTTGACTTTGAAACGTTCATTTCTTGACTTTGAATTAAATATATTATTACGAATCCAAGTCCCTTTTCTTAAAGCATTTTGCAATTTCGCTTTTTCGTCGCAAGCTAATGCGTTTTTTAAAGCCGCTAAAACGATATAACGATATATCGACAGTGATGGCGAAAAGTTTTTCACGATGAAATAAAGGAGCGATCCACGAATGTACTCGTTCAAGGATTAACGACGATTTATTTATTTATTTTTTTTTTTTCTCGATGCAATTTTTCGATGCACCGGCGCGACGACAGTGACGAGTAAGACAATGGCGGGTGGACGAGGAGGAGTCCATTCCGTTGGCAACTTGACAACAGATCCCGTCTATCTGCGTCGTTGAGGGACGGATGGACGAGACACACGAGCAGCGAAGGGAGGTGGAGTCTCCACCCGGTGGGGTGGCTACGGTCCTGGGGTCGCCGAGGGTGGGTTAGGCCGTGACGCGTTCGGTCCGAGGGGTGGGAAAGGTTACCTCGCTGGTAGAGCGGGAGGGTGCAGGGTGCCCCGAAGCGCGGAGGGTGCGCGCTTCCGTTTGAACATCGGTGAAACGTCAGTTACCTCGCGACGATCCTTCCGCGAGGACTTTGCCCGAATCGCGCACGGTCCATATTATCTCGATCACACGTCGGACTCAATTTATAACTAGTTCTCTTTGGGGGTTAACTTCATCCGTAGATTGATTAATCTTAGCTCTTATAGTGTGCTACGATCTTGAAAGAGACCACAAAGTCATTTATCTCTGCGATAACTTCATTCCACTTGTGTTAACTAACACAGATATGAGGAAAGGGTTACATTGAATGTGCGTATGATTCTCCTCAGCGTCGATTAACTATGTCCGTAGCTTAGTTTTCAATGTTTTTACATAATTTTATTGAAAGTTTAATAGAAGGAAGTATGGATAAAAGCGTGAGTTACGCTGCATATGATTTTCTACAACTTGAAAATATCTGTAATAGATAGTGTAGAGATGAAGAAATCGCGAGTTATATTGAGAATGTTAAACTGAATACATATACTGGATGGATAACTTTGTTTCGTTATTTTTGCAAATTTAGAGCGCAATTATTCGTATTATCTTTTTCGGTAAAACATGAGATTTATTTATTTTATTCGTGAAGTGAGTTATAATCTTTACATTACAGATTTGCATATTTGTGACTAGCGAATGTTTGGTGAGAATTTTGGGGCTTTGATATTTTAATTGAGGATTTAAATTAGCAAGGAGTTTGTCATTAAAATTAATATTCTCGCATTTACAATTGCAATTTTCTGTTGGTTATAGCGGACACGCATATAATAATAGACAATGGACACAATATTGTTATTATGGCAAATTTGATTTGATGTTGGTTATCTGATAAAATTGAAGTAAAAAGAGATTTATTTATGTATTGATCTAGATCAGACATCATTCATATTAATCATTTATATGAATCATCTATATTAGAGAAACATAAAATCTTTAATAACATCTCAGGAGAGCTACGTACATATCAGCAGCGTTCGCTGAAATGTTAAAGACGAAGGGACATATTTGCATGTAAACAATGATATTAGAGAATTGATACGCTATTGACGTACGTCATTGACGTGCACGTGAATAAATCTTAAATCTAAACATGGCTTTTGTCGAGAACCGAGGTATTTCTTGATTAAATAGGCGTTAACAAGCTGTTACGCGCGCGCGTGTGCGATGGCGAGACCGATAAAAACGATTTCCACGCCGACATGACGGGCAATTACGGGCGACGATAATCACTCACGCGTTCTCGCGCGCGCAGACTTTTGTTCATTGACTTTTACGCCTCGTCGGTAAAATACTTGAAAAAAATACATGTCGCTAGCGAGGAATTTCGTGGGAAGTGAACGAGCTATGCTCGCATATGCTGCGGTTATAATCGCGAAACCGGAGCTGGCTAATCCTTTCGAGCCATTTCATTGTAGTTATTTGACTACGTACATATTATCTTATTCCACGTAAAAAGAGAGACATAGATAATTACTTTAAGTTAAAAATGAGGCGAATAGTTTGCGCAATTATGTCACAATTTGTGTATTTATTAATTTATTGATTTAGATGAGTCAGTTGATTTATTTAGTTTATTTCTTCTCTATGTGTTACTAATATACGCTTGCTAAAAATTACTCAAAAAATTTACTTTAACATATAAGATTATAAGTACTTTTTCTCCTTTTCAAAATAATGTAGTTTGGGGAAAGAGTGTCACAAAATGTATAAGTATTTTTATGAGCATATTTGATAGGGCATATAGGAATAAGATTGATGACCATCTTGATAATAACACGAATACATATAAAGATATTTTAAAGAAGATAAGCTCTTTTTATATTCTTATCGTGAGAATAAAAATTAAAAGAAGTATAATAATAAACATTGATAGTTTGAAGATCTATATTTTACTCATCTTTTTAAATAAAGCAAACTAATTTTTTAATTTAAAATTAAATTAATGAAATTAATTTTATTAATAAAATTAAATAAATAGCTATATTGCA
>OX424447.1:10437888-10551913 GCA_949152495.1 Lasius fuliginosus
GTTTCGAATTAACGTCGCAATTTCGAGAAAGCGAAATGACGAATCCAACGTTAATTGGAAGGCGAGTAAACCGCCTTTACGCAGTGCAGATGGTATACGTGATTCTCGTTAATAGCTTTCGACTGTGAAGGGCTAAATGCACCAAGTGCACCTGTGGAAGCCCGCGAGATCGCGAGTATCCGTCCCGTAGTTCTCTGTAGATAGGAATTATTGTAATGCAGACACGCATACATACACACACATATATAATACATATATACATATACATATATCCAGATAATATTACATATTAAATAAGTTTTAATACGTACGTTGTGTTCTGATCTCGATTTTTACCGATGAAATATAAAACACACTTTCTCTTCCCCCCGCGCGCAAGTTATTAAATTACAAAATATTTCATTACTAGCAGCAAATCGTTTTTCTCATTGTAGCCTTTGTGTTGTGTCGCTTTGCATCCTTGTATATGTCGATAATGAGAGCCATCCAGATCGAACTAATTAAATTCGTTAACTCGGGATATAACGTCGAGATAGTCTCGGGCGATAATCGAAAGCTGGAACTTAATGCGCTTGTTTTGACGTTCACCTATAATTCTTTTGAAAAAAGAGATCGTTATCAAAGAATTCGCAAAGATATTATTCAGATGATAGCATTGTGTAATATTGCACGCAAAAGTGAAAAAAACTGACGTACGAAACAAGATGCATCCGAAATATTTGATGTAGAAAGTTAAGTTGATTTTTGTGATTGGTTTTAACGAAGTGTAGGATTTATGCAAGTGCAGATTTGCAAATATTGGCAACAAGTTTGGATCAAGTTTTCAATCGACAATTCTATCATTTTTGTATGTAATATGCCGTTCGATTTATCTCGGGTCTACATTGTATGTCTTCTAACTAATGGGATTCTCTACCGGATGAGAAAAACATCGCCTGCTGAAAATTGGCGTAGGCGCGATCGTTTGCGAAATTATCACGATTAATGAAACCGGCCTGCTCGGGTGATTAATCCATCCAGATGTTTCTAAGTGAGATACTGCTCGCGAGTCTGTTGGAAGTAACACATGAACTGATAGACCTGAATTTATTTCTATGATCGTGCAATATTTCAATGAAATCATTTTAAATATCAGTTTTATTCATAATTTTAGTGCCTAATGACTTTGTATATATTAAATGTTAGTAGAAATTAAAATAGAAAAAAATAATGAGTTCGAGAAATTAAACTTATATAAAGGTAGTTAACGTTTAATATGAATATTATCTGGAAGAAGGATAATCCGTCGCCAAATAATAGCATGAAAAACATAGATACTGCAGACTTACTCTCAAAGCAACGCTTTGTAAAGGATTATTTTACAAACAAATAATAATTTTTGAATTTGCGAGCTTTTACATCGAATGTACCATTGTGCTCTGAGATTTATCTATCGTGAAAAATGTATATTCGGTATCAGAGAGAACGAAAAACTGACAGCCATGTTTAGCGCGAGATGCGCGATGGATATACGGAACTCCATCTCGTTGTTTTCCCCTTTTCGATACCAATTAAAAACGTGAACGAAATGTGAAATCTCCTCTATCTCTTTTGGATTTTTTATTTTTATTTTTTTATTTTTTTTATCAAAACGAGCATTGGTATAAATGAATGAGGTTTTCGCACAGAGCTGTTTTGATGTTATTTGCAAGTCGTCGTGCACTATGGCTATACGTATTGATCGATGAGAGAGATAATAATAGCGACTCGTAGCACGATGTTGTTCTGATTTGATAAGGAAATTCATTAACGCGCCCCACTTTGTCCGCATTCACTGTCTTTTTTTTTCTTATCGACCGCAGACACACACAGGAGAGTCGATATTGCGGCGCTTTGCATCGCAGCGATGACGATTAATGTATGTGATTTTGGTCGATGAAAAATGAGTTATCAAGCGTAATAGTCATATAAGAGTAAAAACATTCTTCAAATATTCTTCTTTCATGAGCATTAAATTTTATATACAATGTCAGGATAGAAATGCAAGTCCTTACGTCCTTTACGTTAATTAGTTTACAATCTATTTTTTATTATTAACTCTTCAAATCGAAAATTCTTACGAAATACAGCTATATTATGTGGAATACAACTAATCTTATATTATGGAGAGAGAAAATCAAATTTTTACTTCAAGGTTTTATTAATCAAATAGTAATAGCATAGCAGAATTTAAATTAAATTATTTAAAAACTAACAAAAATGTCTTCGGGATATCACGGATAATGCAACTTTTAATTCGCAATTACGGTCTCGCGGAAATTTTCTATTTGAAGCGTTAATTCTTTTCACAATTTATCAGAATTAATTTTTTGCAAAATAGAAATATCAAATTTTCATTTTTTAAACACATTTTCTATGAGTGAAAAAAAGATTAAAATATACATGATACACACAGAGTCTCTGTATTTTACTCGCAACATGCAAATATATTTTTGTAGATGTTAATGCAACAATGATAAAATATAATCCATGATTCGGCACACTATTTTTGCCAAAAATGCTTTCTTTGTTTGTTTTTTATTTTATTTTATTTTATTTTATTTTTGCCGATGCGCGTTCAGCATGGGTGGGAAGGATTTTACGGACGCAGCTGCGTCACATTTTTATATTGTCGCGACATCTCGTATAATAACGAGGAGCATTTACATATAAACTTTGTCGCCGCGTGCAAGCAGATGCAGCTGTAGAAATGCTCGTTGCATATTTTGTTAGAAGTCGACTCGCGCATCGCGTAAAATCGGCTATACTTTTTCTCTTGTTTCCTCCCCGCGAATAACGCGATGAATCCGACGCACCGGAGATAAAAAGGAAACATTAGATAATAATGTGGGATTACTTAAAGTTTTAGTCGTGATCAATGAAAATGAATGCTTTCAAATTAGCTTTGTATTGAATGTATTGAATTTTATTCGTATATGGTTCGAGCTATGATTAACTGATGATATTTACAAAAAGATTTGGCACGTAAAACGCGTAATTAATATAATAAATTTAACAGTAATAAGTAATAAGGAAAATAATAATAAATGATAGATATATAACAGTAATAATATAAATCGCTCTATAATGTAATATGAATAATATTTATTTATTGTTTGCATTGATATTCGTACTCGCATGAGTTTGTAACATTAATGGTCGCAGGTAAATTAGGCTATGCAACATTTCGGAATATACATTCGGAATGCACTGAATCAGAATAAGGTAGGAAAGAAGGATCCCGAAGTTCCAAGGATTCCTCGCAATCGAGTTGCATAGAGAGGGCTTACTTTTTCGCGATTCTTTGTTGATAATGGCAAAGGTCACGATGCAACCTTGAGAGCTTTGCACCGCGTTGTAAGAGGATTCATTGTAATCCAATATACGCTACGTGCTACGAAACATTGCACTGCATCCGGATAACGTTTACGGCACGTTCGTGTTATGTAGGCGCGAGATAGGATGATAGGCAGTTATATATGATAGGGGTGGCAACGACCGAATTATTTAATCCTATATGTATATATTTCTCTGTGACCTATTTTTTTCCTATATTTTCATACACGAATCCGAGAAGTTTATCGTCGCGATAAAAGCATCCGATTTCATTTCTCTCTCTTTCCCATTATTGGTTACGCTTTTAGCGAAAAGTATAGTATATACACACACGCATACATATACATATATATTTTTCCAATATTTGTTATTATTACGTATACTGTCACATTATTGCTGCCACATTATTGCTGCATATTACTATAATATACGAAGGCGTGGTAGAAAAGATATGAAACTAGGCGTTGAGAGATGTTTGAAAACTCCTGAGGGATTCGCTTCACGTATCCAGCCTTCTGATATAAGGCAACTAGCATTTCAATTTTGAAAGCTTGGGCAAGCTCGGCACAGCTGCATTTTTCTATATGGATATGTTTCCAGAGATTGTCGACGTAATCTATTTTGCGATTATATTATACTTTACTCAATAGCAAATTATAGCACATATATTCTTATTTAAAATTGGTCGATGTTTAAAAAATTTACTTTTTATTTCTTTTTTAAATCTTTATAACGAATTATAGAGAAAAATTTTTAAATGTTAATAAAAGTTATATATTTGTAAAAATATATATTTAAATATATTATATATACATATATGTATATATATTAGTTTTTTTGCAATTATGTCTTTGCTGAAACGTTATTTTCAATCAAATATTCAATACCTTTTAATCAATAAATTATTTCTAAAATTTTATTTCTGAATTTTTATAAATATTTTATTAATAAAAAATAATATTAAATACTCTTTCAAAATTTCAATTTTTAATTTTTAACATCGAAGAATTAAATCGCACATGGTACTTTTAGAATCTTAATTCGTCACTGAATTATGAGACGGGTTTGTATATGCGTAGGCAGTTCCCCAAGGAAAAGGCTAGCTTTGCGTGCGATTTATTCGCAAGACAATACTTGTGTGGGCTTGATACGAAACCGAGACATGAGATAGGCCACTGGGATACTGTTACACGATGGTTATGGAAAGTTCTTATCTGCACTGTCATAGCAGAGTCTACTTAATTTTATTGCGCTTTGGTATGCCATATAATGGAATAGAGTGATTTTGAAACAGGGAGAAAAAATTGCATAAAATTACATAAAGTCGCAACAGCAAAAAAAGTTAACAGTAAAAATGTTGTTTAATGGAATGGAGGGTAGATATCGGTTTTTTATTGTCAGCGGCAGAAGTTTACAACTTCATACATATACAAGCATTTGTGAAATTTTCAATATGCAATACGTATTTTAATATAACGCGACATACATATTGTATGATATTTCCGCTTATCCTTTTGAATTGTGTGAATATATACATACAGTTATACAGTTGAAATGGAACTATGGTGGTTTTTTATGATGTACAGAGAGCTTAGTATGTGTATTCATATTTATCAAATTTATGGAACGTATATTTTGATTCTATTTTCCATATATAACATATATTTATACATAAAAAAAACTTTTATTTAAATACCTCTATTAAGTTAGCTCCCCCCCAGCGCTAAATAAGTTTTAACCATAATTAAAATTAAGTGCTAATTAGGTGCTAATTAGGTGCCGAAGTCCGAAATTAAGTGCTTAAACCGTTTGGCAGAAAATTAAATTTATATTGGGGGGGGGGGCTGACTTAACATTAAGCTGGCCCCCCCATATAAAAAAATATAATTGTAAAAAACAAATATGTAATAATTAAGTGCTCTCAGAAACCGTTAAGATATATACAGAATAAAATTTTTTTATACCACTTTTATACATTTTTTTATACCATTTTGATCAAAATACTTTGTTACTAATAACTTTTGAGCATCTAATTTTTTAATATTATTTTATATTTGTACGGGTCACGCCACCGAAGTACAAGAGTAAAGTTATATTAAAAAATTAGGTGCTCGAGAGGTATTGGTGTCAAAATATTCCTTAATTAATATTATGTTGGGATATCTAAACGTCGAATTAGGTGCTCGTTCCGTTTGGCAAAATTTCGGACTTAAACGTCGGTCGCGTCTACCGCCGTACAAGAGTAAAGTGGTATAAAAAAATTTTATTCTGTATATATCTTAACGGTTTCTGAGAGCACCTAATTAGCACTTAATTATTACATATTTGTTTTTTTATAATTATATTTTTTTATATGGGGGGGCAGCTTAATGTTAAGTCAGCCCCCCCCCCCCCAATATAAATTTAATTTTCTACCAAACGGTTTGAGCACCTAATTTCGAACTTCGGCACCTAATTAGCACTTAATTTTAATTATGGTTAAAACTTATTTAGCGCTGGTGGGGGGGGCTAACTTAATAGAGGTTATTTAAATACTATTTATAATAGATATTACGTGAAAATGGTTTAAGCGATCACGCTTTAATTTATAAAAAAATTATATTATTTTTTAATATTATCAGTAAACTGAGCAAGTTATTTGTTACGAATTAGATTTAATATACGCATTGTCTATTATATTCCGATAGCATTATATGCGAAACGGTCACTCACTCCGCGTATCGGACATTTTGTACGAGATAGATGTTTCTATTATAGGGTAATAATTAATAATTATGATTGGCAAGGTCACAATTCGATCAATAAATCTAAAAATTACAAATTGTAAACATAAATCCAATCGTTCGTTTCTCTTGTGTGTAAGTTGTGAAAACTAACATTCGGAGCAGTTAATAATTGATAACAAAAATCAAGAAAGAGATAAAAAAAACTACGGCTAATTTTTTTTGTCACATTATATGTTTGCATAAATCAGCGTAAAAATTTGAACTAAAAATCTTTTATTAATTTTCAATTAAATAACGATTAAATTTAAAATTTTATATTGATAAAAAAAATACAAACCTTGCTGAAAAATAATCTCTGAAATCTCTTCGACAGAAATGCGAAACTGATTAATAAATGTTACAAAATTTTGGTTAAATAAAATTTTGCTATGAAAGAGTGCGAGCATGCTCAATAGCTCTACGGCGAAACTGCGACGCGCGCGGTGTCCTTACGATTGCAGTAGATCGAGTGTGGCCTACTTCCAGAAACAATCGCACAATGCCTAGAACATCTTGGTGGACCAATCGTAAGTGTTGGGAGCTTGAAGGGGATGCGTGAAAATGACCCGCTTTCGGTGCTCCAGATGCCGTCAAGGTCACGCTTTACCTCGCGTTTTGCCTGATACGAAACACATACACACACACTTTGCACGCAAACCTTTCTATGTATCATTAATTGTATAAAAGATGATGTTGCGGGTTTGAATATCTTTACGCAGGTTCGATTTTATTTAAGAGATAATTAAAGAAGCTAGAATTTTTTTTTAAATCTGCATTTATTGTATTTATATTTTAGATGTCGTGCATATTTCAGTTATTTTAACTCAAGTTCTATAAATTCCATCGTATATTTAAAATTTTTATATTATTTTTTTTTTAAGTTAAAAGTTTTTTTATGTAAATTTTTACTGTTTTGCGTGTATTTCTATCCTCTTTTCTACAGCTAATAACAATAAAAGAATAATATTGTACTTAATTATTATGGAGTATACATATTACACATAATAATTCTATAGCTCTAATTAAATTACCAAGCTAAATAAACGATTAAATAATCGCTGCAAGAAGTAGTCAATAATTGAACAAACAGTATTTATATATAAGTATCGAACGTAAATTGAAAATATTTTTAACTACGATCGTCACGCGATTTTGGCGAAGGTCGACGACGCGACGCCCGGAGATACATATGAGGAGAAAAGCGCGGCTTTAGTATCAGTTATCACGGAATTTTTCGGATGCTCAGGTAGTAGGGACACCGACCGTGGTTGGTTCTTCGGAAAACGTGGCGGAGCGTGTTGGTTACCATGCAATGCCAGCTGGGATTGGTCGACTTTGGTGGGCGAAGGGAGATCAATACTGGGAGGCTTTCGACATGGAGAGGCGTAGGCCGGTGTGTTCTCCACGAGGAACGAGGACCGGGATTAACCGCTGCTACTGACATGACCTTGATTGTGACCTTAACCTTGATAATGCCCTTGAGCAAGATACAAAAGCTTGTCATCGTCGTGGTATCGGCAAGGACGGGAATTTCCGCACCGGAAAATTCGTCGCCACATTTAATTCCCTGTAGAGTCGAGTATTCGCTGTAACGTCGGCCAAACCGTCGGCGGATTTTATAGGTCGCCCTTTGTATATGTTACAAGGCCATTGAAGCGGCTCTTGAAACGCTGACGTAGATACCTTGGGATAGGGTAGACAAACGTACGATGATTCTGAAAGCAGATAGTTACTTTGAAACTTTTCGTTCTGATTCATTGAGTATGCTTGATAAACTCTCTTTATAAATCGGCAGCATGTCACGCGGAGATTAACGTTTTGAAAATACGCTAGATATTCTGATAGTTGACTCTTGAATTATCTAATTTTTTCATATTGTGTGTTACATACAGATAGGTATTCAAATCGCGCAAAGCGCAATCAAAATTTTAAATGAGTATCGTGAGTGTCGAGTAAAAAATTATTTTTTGTCTTTTACATATTTCTCTTAATTACATACTCTCTCTCTTTCTTAGAACTAATAATGGAGTTAATCGTAGTAAAATCATAAGTAATCGTAGTAAAATCATTACGCCGGCGCCGTTGAAATGATAACACGATTGTAATAATTGATTTGATAAAACATTTGTTTGTTATATCTAAAAATGAAATATTTAAGTATTTTGATAAACACATTTTTTAATATTTGAATAAACCAAATATTATTTTATTGTTGAACTCTCAATTCATTATTTTTTTTACTCGGATCAGCGGCTGATCCAACGGGAATTGTTGTACATCATTGATAAGACTCTGCTTGATTTCCATATAATTAAGATCAGCCGTTATCATTGTCGCGGCCTTGACTATGTGCGCAGCTCGACGTAATAAAGTTTAAGCGAAGTCGTTATGCTCGATTTTATCGCCGTGCCTTTAGAACCGAGATGGCCATGCATACGTCGATGCATCAAAAAAATTCTCCCGCTCTTCATACGAAACGCTCGCAGCAAGAGAGAAATCTATAATTGATACGTTTAATTAAAACAATGCAAGATGACTATATAATTTGTAAGAAATGTTATATTTAAAGAGAAAACGCATATTACAGATTATCGATTTAATCGTGAACTCAATTCACTCGCTTTGTAAGCCTCATATAGTTGTAAGAACATTAGTAGATCGTTATGTTAGCCTGCGAGTAAAGCTGTCCATCGACAGGATCGGTTGATTGATTATCGCGAACGTCCGCGATGTCGCTTCGTTTACAAGGGTGTTCGATCCATCTTCAGCGATCAATTTCTCCCGACAGGTTCTCCCTTTTTTTTCTTACTCTCTCTGTCTCTCGACAGTTCTTTTATGCATTACTCCTTTGCCCTCGTTTCTCTTCTCTCCACCCTCGATCGCTCGTATATTTCTACGAAGAATCGGCGTAAAAGAAACGAAGCACGCGTTTAACAACAGATGGTGAATCATATTTGTAGAGCCGACTAGCTTTCTTGGAATTTACAAGTACATATCTGAAAACGATTTGAAAATACTTTTAATATGAAACTGCGCGTGTTTTTTTTTTCGCGTGACGCGACAGTTAAAAACGTCGGACTGTTCAAGAAAATGTAATGTTTGTCGAGAAACAACATGTTTTGTAATCGTACCTATTGATTTTCGACCATGATGATTAATTAATGCATTTTTCAACACGTTTAATATTTTGGTGAGTGCGCAGTTTTCGCGTGGCGTCGACGACGCGAGATAACACGAAGATTAGAGTGGCATAGTGATATGCGAGTATTATACATACGACATCGGTATTTTCAGTATCACTGTAACATCTTACATTATTATTTTTCTACACAGACCGATTCATGTGTATCGTACATGTGCGTCCATTTCGTAATTGCTTCCGGTTTATAATTATAAACATTATATATGTATATGTATATAAAATCATTAATATTATAGAGAAATCATCAATATTATAGTAGATCATTACATCACGATGGATGACTGGAAGAAAAAAGATTGCTTAATATAAATTCTGTCTAGTAATCTCTTCTCAATTGCTGCAGCGAAAAATAGAAGAAGGAGAGAGAAATTGAGAAAGACGGGGATATTTTTTCAACATAAAACAGTTTATTTTATGCGAGGAAGAAATACATTTTGCGAGAGAAAAAGAGAGGTGATATTCTTAGGTCTTATATGAAACTTTCATAAGAGAGAGAAAATCTTCTGATTTAAAACATGCAATTTCTTATTTTCTAATTACATTATAATTTATTAAATAAGGTATATTTAATTAAAGATTAAGATATTTAGATTTTTAGATCTATAAAATATATTTAAAAAAGCTTTAAATCAAAGATATTATAGTAGTATTTAAAAACATATTAGTTTTAACAAAATTAATATTTAAAAATTTTTGCGTTTTGAGGCCCTTGTTACTTATATTTTATACGTCTCGTATACGCTTCTTTGAGCTAATCTCGCTATCGATAAACTATTTCGTCTATTTAAATATGCTTAAGAGCTTCGCGAAAAGTCTAAATATTTATTTGTCAAACGAATAATAACGGATTCGTGTCCTCCAGCAATTTTACAAGTAATTAAAATGAGACTCGTGCTCGTCTTTCTGTGGGACGGTACGAAGCGATTCCGCTGTCTGGCTCGCGCTGATTAAGGAGTTAACCGAATTTGATCGCTCCTGTAGACTCGTGGTGTGCTGCCGTGGGGTTCGCGACAATTGGCACGATGTCAGAGGTACCGGCGACGTGGAGGGAAACGTGAAAGAGGTGAGTGACGTCGTTTGCCAACGGTCATCATCAGATGTCGTCTCGGCTGCGATTAGTTCGCGCTCGCTCGTGCCTGTCTGTGCCGCCGATACACTTGTCGTCGTCGTCGGCGACGAATAATGTCAGTGAGGTCCGATCGATTCGTTGATCAACACGGATCGATAGATGCTTGCATATGATTCTGATGCACGCGCGATAACCGCTATCCATCATCGACGTTCTCGCTCTCGAGAAGAATTTTTGATCGTCGCAGTCGATCGAAAATCGGGAATCGGTTTCCCCGACGGATTCAATCGGAATATCTAAACTTGAATCTCTGAATATATAGAGAGGACCCGGATCTTGAATAAACTTCGAAACTCTTGATCGATACCGTTCGAGACAGTGTCTTCAATCATGATCATTCGATGCGCGATATGAAACTCTTAACGTAGGAAGATCAAAAAGATCGCGAGTGTCGCGGGTGTCATTCGGATTTGAGGATCAACGTTATCGAATGGCGTTATTCTCCGGTGGTGGCAGCGGCGGTGCCGGTGGCGGCGGCAGCACGCCGCCCATCAAACCGGAAGAGCCGACTGTCCCTTCCAGACAACGGAGTCTCAAGGATCGGTTGCGAGAAGGCATCACTGGCGGATTCGTTTGGCAGTGAGTATTTTCGCCAGTGTGATTTATGAAATTTAGGGAGGGAATGGCCGGGATTTATTTTTTGTACCCTTTATATTGTATTTTGCCTGTCAAAATTGTAAATTGTCTTCCTCGTCGTCAAGAGATTCAGCCTTGAGAGTGATCGCATTAAACTATTAAACGGGCACCGCTACATACAGTTACAAGAATTGTAATGCTAAACGATAGGCAGGAAGTATGTATGATTATACATATTTCTTTTATTCTTTGATTCTGTTTACTAAAAATAATAGATTATTTTAATAAAGACGTAAATTTACGTATTGATGCAAAGCGTGTAAAAAGTCAGCGTGTAAAAAATTTAATTTCTACTCATTATCTAATATTACAAATCTTGCAGATTTTGCCAAATTGGCAGAAAGAGAGAAAGAGAGGGAACAATGAAAAGTTATTCTAAAGAAGGATTAATAGATGTTTGGATCGCAATTTCGTTGTAATATATCATGTTGAATAGCAGCATTTGATTAAAACTTCCTTGTTTTTCCATTCAAGTAGATTATATTTCGCATTCGATGAAAGCATTTTATAAATTATGTGATATTTAATATATAATTCTCGCAATGCAACGTTATATTGTTTGCACAAATAACCCTTAACGTCGCGCGGTTATTCATACAATATCGTGTCGAAAAAGAAGCAATTAGTACTGTAGCAAGTTTTATGAATTCGGTTTCCGGCATACAATTTTTATGCGAGAATTTTCATCGATACGTTTTTCAAGACGGATTATCGCGTACGTCTCATTGTCAGTGTATGGCGCATATTATATTATAAAGTAAGGATTATCGATCATTTTAATGATCGATAATAAATGAGCGGTGTGAAATCGTCATTACCATAAGACAGAATAAACCGCACGCTGTATAGTATAAAGTGTGCCCAGCAGATGGCGATCGTAGATACTCTGATTATCGTTCACTTTTATTATATCAGCACTTGGAGAAGACTCGAATAAAGATATCTAATAAATTTCGAAGAGAAAATATCTAATGAATTAGGATATTTTACGTTAAAGCGGCTTAAACGACAACGGAAAATACTATTTTTGGAAAAAAAAAAAATACATTAAGGACGGATGCGGAGGTAAAAGTGATTCTTTTTCCACTGTTAATTTTAGCTGTATATAGACTCGAAAATTTTTATCACAATCATTCATTGCTTGAAATCGTTAAGCGCTGTCATGGGGATTTTTCAAGTCTCACTTTTGTTGCGCAAATATTGTGGCGACGTGATAATTTCGAGTTAATGATTTCTTCTCCGGGCCTATACAATTATATTCGCCGAAAGCGCGTGGCTCGTTATTCAATCTTTCGCGATCCGTTTTTTTTTCCCACCATGCAAAATGAGAGGGAAAGTTATTAAATAGCCATCACCTATATAGCGGCCGGCGAACTCGTTCCTCCGCACGACCCTGACCTCTCGCTGTAAATCGCCAGTGGTCGGATTTGGGCCAGTTTCGCGTCTGACACCATAAATTATCCAGCGCTCGAGTTCCAGACTCGCATTTATTTGCTTTATCGCCGGGACCCGTACGCTTTTTTTTTCATTTTTGCTGTCTCCGGCAGCGCATTTCCACTTTATTAGAGCGTCGGATTTATTCTTCCACTCCAAAATTCCGCGCGGATAATCTGATCGAGTAGCTCACTTTCGTATTATTCGCTTTGTCGTTCTTAAACGTGGATTATAAGAATTAATTAGCCTGCGATGTTTTTCCTCCATGGTGTTGTCCGTTTATTTTTACCTCTATTCTTATCGAATATTGTTCGTAGTCTCATCTTGCTTCAAGTTACGATATCGTCTCTCTTTTCCTCTTTCAAGCGATACATAATATTATAAGCATTAATTCTGATAATATTATAAATATTGATAAATTTATTTTTTACATGCGCCATTCATTAAATTTTACAATATCACATTTGTCATTAATTGCTTCGTAGCGAAAAGATAGCCTCGCATGCTGCCTATTTAAATAAAAATATAATAAAATATTGAATCATCTTTTTTTCTTTCGCACGTATTATACTTATTGGAAGAGTTAAATGTTAGCGTATTTTGTTACCATCTTCTCGTGTTACGTGACTATCGATCTCAATGTGTACGATATAATAAACCGCGACGTAGTGGCCGTTTATAACACGACGCATTATGGATTTCCGAATCGTGTCATGGATACGACAGATACATCGGGAACAGACGACCGAGGCGTCATACCCGTATCCTAATTTCGGTCAACGAAATAGTCACTTTGAATAGACATTGCGGTTGATGTCGATGCGGCGCACTTATCGTTTGTATGAATGGAGACACTCGGTAAATGTACGGGTGGAATAATTCGACATGTCTCTTAGCGCGGAATAATTATCTGATGGCCCAATTTCACTTTTTGACGTATACACATATGCCACTTATCGCATACTTAAAAAGTCTTTAAACTCAAAAACTCAGTTTTTTGTTTCTATAGGTTTTATTTTAATAAATTTTTCTTGATAATTTTAAAGATTTTTTTTTATATATAACCTAGAAAATTATAAATAACCTAGAAAAAAGATTTTAGAAGAATAAACTATTTATTAAAGCTTTCTCTTGAGATTGCATTTTAAATTTCACGACTCTTAAGTTTGCGCTCGATTCTTAAGTATCTTAATTCGCCACTGACAATATGTATCGCGCACTCGTCGTATAAGCCACTGAGAAGAAGAGCAGCTCATAATTTTTGCAAAAACTTCACTTTATACATTTTGTATTCAAAGCCGGACAAGTTATATGGACTTGCATTATTTTTATTTCGAATGGATATACGTCTCATATATAAATCGTTCGCGTGGGCTTTTTATAAAATACGAAATCTGCGAAAAAGTTTCGCTGCTTTTGCATAGTTGCGATTCTATTTACTTTGACTAATGCGCGCAATAGACTTCTACTGTATATATCGACTACTTTGCACGCTAATTATCACATAGGACGTGTCAAAGACTGCGACGATTCAAAGATTTAACTGTAGAAAAAACAGATTGTTTTTATTTATTTATTTTTTGTTGTAATTAATGTTGTTTTATAACAATGAGAAATATGCTTTATAACGATGCTTGTATTACAAGGAGAAAAATGAGCCTTTGCCATTTTTCGATTCGTAAGAAAAAGTTTACCGCGATCAAGGTTACGAATAATCTCGAGTTCGGATTGGCAACGAACATATCGATTGTTCCGCTATAAGGTTCTTATATCGAGAGAAAATAAAGGAGTAGCCACCGTCGCCGCCCTTTATGCACTCGCATGTATGCATAGCAACGGCGACTGGGATGTGCATCTATGCTATTGAGTTTAGTTGCCGTCTGCTATCGGATACGTATGTATACATACTCGTACGTATGTTACATACCGTGGATACATATCAGCGCACATATTCTCCACAATATACACGATGATGCATACAAGATGACCGCAAATTTAGATCACATTCCCGAGATCCTCACCTTCGCGAAAACGTTCGGACGACCGATCTGGAAATAATATCGCTGCTTGAGCCGATCTGGAAATAATATCGAGTCTTGTGGCATTGCAAAATTGTTTCTACGAAATGACGGTATTGAGAAACGAATGAGTGTTATCGCGAAATGTTTCGTTTCCCTCTTTTTCTTTCTTCCTTTTTTTTTTAAGTGATTGATTATTTTTCTTCTTTCTACGAAAGTCGAATACGATTAAAAGTTATTATACGATATGTTAATTTTTCAACGGTGACACGAATAACACATTGGCATATGATAGATTGGACACTTCGCGCTTTAGCATTATTTATCATAAATATTTAGAATGAATCTCTCTCTTATGACGTATTACATATAATACTTTTTTTTTTGTAAAATTTTGTAGGGCGATCAATTATTTTTGTTTTTAGCAAAAAAAAAATTTAATTAAAAGATAAGAAATATTTCTCCGTAGAAACACTGCAATTCCGTTTGTAAGCATCCGCGAACATAATTCAAATCGCAGATTTTTGGTTGAAAAATCTTCATCATGATCCTGTTTGTATCAAGTTTAAGACATTCGCTTCCGAGCACGTTCACGGAATTACAGTACAGATACGTGTCCAAACTCTCCGTGAAAATTCCTCCCAGACTCCTCCCGCACGTGATGCTTCTGCAAGAAATGCATAGCTTGCCGCTGGCGGAAGTTTCTTGATTAAATTATCGGGCGCGCGTTTCATACTTCCTACCCTCGAACGTATCCCTAAGCTGGAACGTTTCTCTGGCACGTGGAATCGATTTGGCTGACCGATTTACTGAGGGACAGTGAGAAAGATATGACGTCGCCGTACCCTACTTACCTATTTCTAACAGATTCACCGGGAATCTACCTATCCTCAACAGTATTAAGAGTGTCGAACGTAAGAAATGTCGAGAATGTCTCGCAACTTTAAAGTCTATGCGAACTTGCACTTAATATTAAGTTCTTAACTAAGTTCCGGCGCTGACAAAACTTTTAGGTCGACTTTATGTCGAAAGTCTTATGTGCATATATTTATACGATACGATGTAATTTCTAATATCACGTTTTAATTTGAAAAAATGTGCTTTATATGAACATTTAAACTCGATTTTTTTTTCTTCATATTTATTAAACTTAACTTACATTTATAACTTTCTTATACTTATTATTTTTTACTTCAAATATTTTTTCTGTTTTTAAAAAATTATTTTTTTATTGTTAGATCTATCGAGGAGGAAACTTTTGTTAATATTATTACCGTAAAATTATAGACATGAATTTTTTTCATTTATAATCCAACTGATGTCGTTCGCGAAATATAGTACGTATAATACATAATTCCGAATCGCACTCTCTCGTTTGCCGTGAATCTCTGTTGTAGCATTGTTTCTCAAAATGTGAGGAAAAAAGGCGGGATAATCAGCTGGAGTTCTTTACTCATTGTCAGAGGGGAACAAGTTCTCCCGCGTCATTAGGTAGATACTCTCTTCAGGGATCTCCTGCGACGAGGTCATCGGGTAAATGGGTCAAGTAGGTTTACAAGCACTCGCCGCGTGTACTTAGGTATGCAGATTGCACCGAGGCAATCGCGTTTGTGAAGCATCACTGTGCACGCGCTTGTATTTACGTCCATTTACGAATTTACGCCTGGCTTTGCTTAAGTCCCCTTAACTCTAATGGTGACCTACGTTATCGTGACCGATATATACAGATTCAAAGAGCATATATATATGTCGTAATTCAATGTAAATCAGCGGAAAGTTGAAAGTGAATTGAGAATGTCGAAATGTACAGAAGTACAAATAAAGTACGCTTAAAAAGTATGCAAATTTTTTATATTAATGTTCCTTCATATTTATTCTACACAGTTTTATATCTTTATTTCAGATATTTGCTAATTTGCACAAGATTAGATAATTGATATCTTTAACTTAAGAGAGAGATTATTTTGATAATTTATATATAAAATGATTCAAATATTTCTCCTCTCTTGAAAAGTATTTACTTCGTCGAGAGCAAAATATATTATTTCTCGCTTCGAAAGCGCGCGCGATAATAACAAGATTACTGAAAACAGAAAGTTCACTGGAATTAAAATATGATTATTATACACATCATAATCATGAAATGGTCGAGATTTCTTTTTATCTCGCGATACGGATGGTCCCGATAATCAATCTCCGAGTGTGTTTACAAGTAAACGAATAGAATTGTTGGTAACTCTGCTCTGTATTACGTAAAGCGGCGCTCGTACGGGACAAATAATGATCGGGCATGATTAGATTAATTGAACGTATTAAACTAGTTTAGATCTCGCGGAGAGCATGCGCGTCTCTCTCTGGTAGCGCGCATAGTTTTGCAATCACAAAAGTCACGCACGTGCGTGAACGTATTGCATTGCATTGCGCATTACGTAGCTTCATATTGCGCTGCCTCGCGAAACGATTTTAGCGTTGCATGAACTCCCTTAGATCGCGCGACGAAAACCGCAAGAAATAAGATAAAGTGAGAGCTATTCCGAAATCATTTTGGAATAGAAACTTCTCGGAGTAAAATCTCGTATTACTTGGCGTGATGACTCGAGCAACTTTGTTTCTATAATACCGAGATATTAATCATGTATTATAAAATATATTGTTATATTATTAGATATATTTATCTTTTGATTTATAATTAATTATTAATAATTATAATTTATTTATAATTTATTAATAAATAAAAAAAAATAATATCTGACAAATAACGATTAATATATTTTATAATATATAATTAATTAATATCTCAACATTATAGAAACGAAACTTCTCGAGTCATTACATCGATCGATAGGAGATTTTGTTCAGGAAAGTTTCTCTACAATTATTAATGTATCTTAATATAACATGGCTAATTAATTGTAAAGAGAATTATTAAAGTACTAACGACAAGTATATCCATATCATTATATGTGCGTTGGATGATTATCGGTATTTTAAGAGATTTACTTTGCTTATACAGAAGTTACAGGTAATAAAGCTGGATTATTTATTAAATTATTTATAATCGAGAGAGAGAGAGAGAGAGAGAGAGAGAAGGTTCACAAAATTTACTATTGATTATTTAATTATACATAAATCATTATTATTCGTGACAATAAAAAATTTCGCAATAGAGCAGGTCCGGTCCTTAGGGATCCAAAGGAAGGTCGATTCGGCCGGTCAGTGGAGGATTCAAGGATCCGAAGAGTGGACGTACTTGCTCTGCTCTCGGTGTGCTTTGTTATTATTAACTTTCGAAACATCTCAGCCTTCCACGCGACGGAGCGCCTCGGCGCGGCGTCGTCGGCCTTCCTCTTGTCACACGTTCGTCGCGATACTTCATCTCTTGCGGCGTCTGTCGTCTCGGCAAAAAGATTATTGAGAGAGCAATGTCCGCCGAATGTCCTCGTATTTTATCAGGTGCCCAGTCATTCGGGAAGGGAAGGGAGGAGAGGGGGGGATAGAAACGCGAATCTGGCTTGCGCGAAGTGGAGAGCTCACACGAATGAAAGCGTAAAAATCTCGCGTGTAAAATGTTATGGTTATTTATAATTTAAAGAGCGATATGTGTGGCAAATTATTATATTTTTTTGTAAAATATAATTTGTGTATATATAAAAAATTACATAAATTACACCATAAGATACGCATAATAAAGCATGTTGCAATATAATAAAGCAATATAATATTATTTTAATGCATCATAAAATCGCGATTCTTTAGACAAATTTATCGAGACGTCATGATTTTGAAAAAGGCAATGTATAACTTCATTATACATTGGTTATGTTAATTGGCGTGATTTTATGTTTGCTAATACATTTATCGCAAATTCGTGTGAGATATACAATCTCTCTTATGTTTGCAACATCGAAAATTAATTTTGTTCAAATTATCAGTTTCAATTTCTAGTCGAGACGCGATCACATTTAACGGACGTCCTTCTATCAGTTTTCTTCCCCGCCCCAATCGAGTACGCGCTCAGATCGACGTTCCTGAATCTCGCTAGAGATCGTAAAAAATGTCATTCGCGTTGAACAGAAACACGACAGAACGCCTGTGTCCCAGAGGATATAATCCGGGATAGTCGTCGGCTGTTTTATGGTCGCGTGTAAAAAAGAAGAGCCGTACGAGAATGTGACTCTTCCACTACTTTTACGAGAGGCCATTTTAACGGACCATTGACGCATTGACGCGCGCTCTTTATTCTATGAACAAATATATGTATCCGTAACTTTGCGCATTTTCTTTCCTCTATCTTACAACTAGGCACAGAAACTAATTAAAATATAAAAATAAGATACGAAAAGTAAAGTTTAATTGATTAGAAAAATAAAAGTAATGACGTCAAGACCAATACGAACCACTGATATAATAGTAATAATAGTAGTAATTATATCAGAGTAGTAATTATATTGTTTTTCGTAACGAACTGCTCTCCGTAGTGGTATTACTCTACTCAGGTCCTCCTCGGTCAAATGAGTTGATGTGACTAATTCATTAAAATATAATTATCCAACAAAAAATAAATATGCATTGCAGAATTAATTGCTTCTTTTTTTTTATTAAAGTATGCTAAATTATATTTTGAATATTTCGATATATGTATTATTTAAATATTTTGTCCAAAACTTATATATGTAACTCGAATATGGATGCTGATCACGTGTCATCCGCAACGGTTGTGTCCTAAATTTTCTATATTGGAATAGCGTGAAAATTGAGGAAGCTGGAAGAGTATCCGCGCACATGTGTCTACTATGATCATAATCTCTAGAGTCTACAATTGACCGTGGGATAATATGGGTCAGTAGCATATTGTGCCATGCATATACCTATATTTGCATAAAATTGTTTCTTGGCAAAGCGCTCGTGTAGGCTTATTAACAAAGCTACATAATTTATCCGCCGATGTAATAACGGTATTCTGTCGCGCGGAGAGATATGTTTACTGTAATTAAAATTTTCATTAACAACGTAAAATTTATATTTTATAAAATCTTTAAAATAGAAGAAATTTATATATATTTTAATAACACACGAATATAATAATAAATATATCTTATTAATGTTGTATTTTATAATTTATCATTAATGTAAAATAACGGTAATGCAAGTAAATATTCTATTATGAATATATAAATCCGTAAAATTTTTATCACGTACAAATATGCCTTCGTAAAATCCGATTTTATTTTTAGTCTCAGGTTATAAATGTAACACACACATATAACAAATTACGCGAGGAGAATTCCTGCATAATTTGAATCGCGCGAAGAATTCCGTTCAATTTATCGGCCTCGCTTTGACGGCGCAAGGCCGCATCTGTTGTTATCAACTGATACAACTGCGCCCGATAAATATGTAAATGTACAACGGGAAATTCGATTCTGTCACGGCTTTCTCGATCGCCGGGCCGTATTCGAATAGAAAGAGCAGCCCCTCCGCCGCCGATTCTCGACAATCGATTCGCTCGTCTCGCTTTATAGCATAGACACAGACCGCTTTCAAGGCCTTCATGAATTCCACGGTGATATTATTTCATCATTGATTGGCCGGAAGTGAGATGAGGCATTTAAGTCACGATCGAGCCTCATTGAGGTCGAGTACTCGACCTAACATTGAACTATACAAAAGCGATCGATATCGTTACACGATGAGAACGCGCTGTTTCTCGCGACGCTATTTATCTCTCTTAATACGACTATATCGTTAAGTGTGACGTTAAAATCTGATCAAAGCTATATTTATAAAGAAATTTATATTGAATAGGACGAAATAAGCAATACGAAGTCTATTTTATCATGTGCTATTATTATGAATGATTATTAAGACCGCGAGCACACAATATTGTTTTCAACATCGACAAAAATGGCGAATGGCGCGGTTTTCTTGCATCTCGAGATGAGCGAGGGCAAGTTGCGGCACTCAGTTGGACGCGTCTCGCAATTTGCAATAAACTCTTATATAAGTGAGTTAAGACCGACACTGATGTGACGGAAACGTTTAGATCCTATCTACTGGTCAGACGATGCAAGCTCTCTTTTACGACAGCTTAATCGTTTAACGAGGATAATTAGCCTCGTTAAAGCGCGACCAAATTGTTAACGTACGTGACGTGCGATTGATTTTATAGCGGCGAGCGCGAATTCTCTTTGAGGTACGAATTTATTGATGTGAAAAAATACTTAAAATACTGAGATGCATCTGCTTTAAGAATAATAAGATTTTAAAGCAGTCTATATTGTATTAGAATAGTCAATACTATAGAGCAGTCTATACTATGATGTTTATATTATTGAGATTCCTTATATTATTGAGATAATATTTTTCATTTGGCGTTTAATTAATTAATTTAATGGAATAATAATTTTATAAACTACAATTTATTTCGTCTTCATAGAAAATTTCTATCTTCGCTTACAAGATAATGTTTTATCAATATAAATTTTATGATGTTATTGTTTAAAACATCTCTATGCAGAATTAAGAAAAATGAAAAAAAAAGATTACAAAAATAAAGATAAAATGTAACAAAAAATTAAGTACTAAATAAGGATTAAAATAAATTTTATTGAAACAATTTTTCTCATGATCACAAGTTTATTATTTTTTGACTGATAAGTCGACACTCTTTTATTTCTTGTTACTCTCGTTTCTGTCTTCGTGAATTAACGATCCAACGTAATTAACGTGGCACACACGTGTCGTTCGCGACACGAGCGCAAATGGCATGCGACGCGAGTTGCGACGCACGTTGCATATAATAATACACATGTATACGCACGCATACATATACACATACAGGACATGCAGCTGCATAATTTGCTGATATTGTCGAACACGCCAATTCTCAAGCGTCGCGAGCTCGTAAACAAATTAAAGGCGCCCTCGCGCATGATCCGTTCACGTCCATGAACTTGTGAGATAGAATGGTGAAAATGTATGCAATGCATAGAAAGATCATTGCGAATATATGTATTTTAACACAAATGGGATCACATTATATAATAATCGGATAATTTATTGCAATTTGAAAACGGTTGTGCGTGTTATGTGTGGCATTTTATATATAGATCTTTGTACTACATTTGTTTCTTTCTGTTAAGAATAATTCTATGTAGAACGTGAGCAATTATACACTAAAAAGTATTTTAAATGCGCGTTTAAAAATCTTGTATCTCTCTTAATATCTAACAGAATTGACAGAAACTACGAAAATATATTTCTTTAAAAATACGAAAATGTTAATTTCGTGATACATTACGATTTAGAAATTTAATTCTTAACTAAATAGGCCATCTCTCTACGAGATTACGCGCATGAGGCTACGCGTTTTGTAACAATGATTTATCTATGTGGTATTCCTTGCGTTAGCAGCGAGGTGAAGGATTTTTGCTTTATTTATTCAAAAAAATGCGAATGCGGAACGGGGAGACGCGGTCCAAATCGCGATATAAATAAAATATAAGTGAAAACCGCGTCGCTGACCCCGTCGAGAGGCCAGTGAATATTTAGCGTGTGCGCAAAAATTAAAATTCATAAAGCGTACATCGCGTTCTAACATCGTATCCCGTCCGCGAAGTCAAAATTGTCGACGCGATCTGTCTACCGAAAGATCTATCCTCGCGAAATCGCGGAGCGAAAAGTGTCGCAAATTTTCATCTTCTCGGCTCAATTCGCGATACATCGGATATTTGATTTCGGAACCTTTTATCTGAACGTGAGAATGCAGCAGGAGGGGTGGAAAGAGAGGGAGCGATTGACACGTGAAAAATGTAAACGACTGTCAATCAATGAATCCGAATGAATTAATTCGATCGCGCTCGCACAATCTCATTTCCTTCATTCACGGAATGTCAAATATAGAGATGATCAACGTCGGCGAATAAGAACGCCCGCCTGTCATAATGCAGGCACCTAACAATAAACGCAGCTGCACGCGGAAGTGTGTTGCGACGTTCGATCTCGCTTCTATTCAACGTGCGGGACATATCCTTGAAACATGACATGCTCCAATTTCTCATCGTAAAAGCGTGCCGTTACGGGCTCGCCGAAAATAGTTTTCCCGCGGAGAAGAGTCCTCGTTATCTCGGGACGAGTGGCTCGCTCGTGATTGCCTGCGATCTTGCAACAGGATGCTCCAAAGGGGATGCTGCTCCGGCCGACAATCTTGTGGAAATCCTCTGGAATGCGGTTGTTCTTGAGCGGTTCGACCGGTTCGACGTACTTTGTGTTCTACGACTCCGGTTTCCCGCTTTTTATGCGTCTTCTTCGTCTCTATTTTTTACACTTTTTATACGCTGTAAAAAATCTTTTGTAATCCGGTATCATTTTCTTTTTCACTAACATGTATATATTTGGTTTACTTATTTCATATTACTGCTATATTATATTTATTCTACGCAATATCCGCAAATTATTTTAGCATTATTTTCTTAGTATTGTTTTTCCGATTCGAATTATTCTGATACTATTTTTGTACCATCGAGTTCATATTATCGCAGTATTATTTTGTGTTTATCGCCGCGCTTAAAAGAAGTTATTTCAGAGCGCGCGAGATAAATCTATATATATATACACTTCTCTCATTTCTTTGTTCCACTTTGCAAGGAAAAGCATTTGTGCATTTCTTTGAAAGGAAAATACATTTTTATTTTGAAATGGAATTTTCCTGGGAAAAATGGGACTTTCTTCTACGCCGAGTAACATTTTCTCTCCGATTTTCGGTAGCGATTGATTTTTCATCGACAGCTCTCGATTCGTCGGCCAAACACAATAAACCACGGCCATGATTAATGATTTTACAGATTTTACACGATTTTAATGCCAAACTACACATGAGCCATATGACTCTTCTAAATGTGGTTTACGAGCGATTTGATCGCGCGAGCATGCATGATTCCGTTCGATCTGAGCATTCCAATCTTCTCGTCGAATTCTAATTTCGATCCGAACGGACCGCAATGACGATAACTTAGTTGCCTTACCATACTCTTCTCTGAGATCGTACATTTTGTTTGTACGCGAACATTTTAAACGATTTGTCGTATTACGGTGATTTTCGCTAATGCGATAATCGCGTGCAGCGTTGCATGCGCGCTGATTTTGTGAGAACTAAATAATGCAATGCATTTTATCGCACGATATCGTATGCAGTTAAATAATATGCGGCCAACGCAAATAATGCGGCACGGAATTATCGCGTCGTCTAATATTAAAGAAAGAGGATTCTTATCTATATAAAGAAAATTTATCTACGATTATTATATTATTGTTTAAGAAATCCTATCTAGGATTATTATTATCAGATCCAAGATATATGATACGCGACAAAAAGTTGCTCTTTTATAGCGAATTATAAATACTTTTTGATAATCCACAATATTAATACTGATAAAAAGAAGCAAATAAGTCTTTCTTTCATCTTTTTGTCAACTACTAATTAAGATTTGCTTAGTTTTTTTTATATCAAACGCAGTAATCGAAATCGACATAATTTTAAAGATTTTGATATAAACATGCACAAAATATGCAGTTTGTACTGAATAAAACGTTTCTATTATCAAAAGTAAATATAGAGATTACTTTCCTACGTCTAAAGCATCGAAATACCAAAGTTCTATCGCTGTCAATGAGTTACAATCTTTGATTGAGCGTCGTGTATGAGCTGTAAAACCATATGTCGCTTGAAAAGCGCTTCGCTTTAAGGAGAAGAAGATCGGCTGCTGCGTCCGCCTTCCGGGAATTCTATTTATAGCCAGACACACCTGAATGAACGAGCCTCTCTCTCGTTCTTTTTCTCCCTCTCTCTTTCTTTGATTCGCGTGAACGCGTCCATGGGGTTTCAAACAGGTTCCGTGAGGTTTTACAGGCCTCGTCTAATCATGCATGCAAGAAAGCTCCGCTTCGTCGGCCGGTCGTTGCTTCGCCCCGATGAGTTTCTTCGTCGATCGGTTCTCCGCCAACTTCGCCAAGAATTCAGGCTCGGCGTCTAGTCGCTCTGGTATAGTCGACAATTGTCCCGTAACAGTTTGTCGAGATAATCGCGAAAATCCGCGACCTTCTCGTAGTCGGCTTGATGAAGTACTCCAATTTCGAACAGCCCTTTCATTCGGCGCGGCGCGTGAGACTCGCGTTCAAGGATACGCTCGCGACAAACAAGCCTACCAGCAGATCTTTGTACAATTTGCCATGCATACTGCGTGGTACTGTATCGTATATCAGCGCGACTTTTGCCGCATAAGGAAACCGGAATAACATTATCTCTTCTGCATTGTTAGAATTTGCGATCTCTCTCTCTCTCTCTCTCTCTCTCTCTCTCTCTCTCTCTCTCTCTCTCTCTCTCTCTCGCTGTTTCATTTTTTTTGTGATGAAATTAAAATGCTTGATGGAAAGATAAGCATTTTGCGTATTTATCAAAGATAAAAGAATTACTATCATTAGGGAAATATCTAATTAGCGTCGATGTAATAGTGCTCATATGTCGTTAAGTGATGAGTTTAACTAGCAGTGATATACAAGAAAAGCTCGTTTTTATTATAAATTACACATTTACCGACGAGTCTTTATCGGATGAGAATTTATTACAATAGTCTAAAGTAAAGCGAATATAGCATTTGTTAAGTTGACTAAAAGATTTTTATGTAAGAAAAAATTTTAATATAATATTTAACAATTTTCGAAACTACATATTAAAATTTGTCGCAGCATATATAGTTGAAATATGAGAAATCCCAAAATCAGTTTGTGGCCTGGATCTTTAAATTCACATCCATTTTCTTCCATCGCTGATTTCATCACATTATCATGTTATAATTAACAATAGCGTTAGATTATTTCAAGCATAAATTTTAATTCTATCGCCATGCCAATAAATCGAAGTCGTGCTTTCGATGAATTCGTCACGTCTCGTGGAATTCGTCACGCTTCCGTGCGCCGAGCGGAAGCGACCGAAAAACGGCGGGCAATGCGCTATGAATACAAAGTGACGAGATAACGATGACGACTACTGCACTTTTATCCGCGCGATCGGAAGCGTTTATCGCGCAGGCGAACCTTGCGATGAAAGGACGAACGAGCATCTTTTTTTTTTTTCTTTCGAAAAAATCAGGAGATTTTATGCTGCTTCCTCCTCGTTCGGTTTCCCGGCTCGTCCGTATCGAGCGTGGGAGGTTGAATGGCGAACGCCATGAATAACTTTCTTGCATATCTCGGGTGCGAAAGCACCGACAGAAATAAAGCGAACACGCGTGCGAGATAGTCGCGCTTGTGAGACACGCGCGCGATACCTCGCAGGAGACAATAGTGCACGTTCTGCGCTTATGTTTTACACGCCCGCGACGGACACGTGTCTGCAAAAACCGTTGCATTGAGAAACATACTAGTCTTTGGATATCGCACAAACAATAAACAATTGCCCTACGATTTATCGATTTGCGATTGCAACGCGAACGTTTCTGAGCATTTTGTTCGGAAATATGCGAGTTGCAATATTCAACGCATTCTTTTCTCTCTTTTGCGCTTATTTAAGATCAATAAAAAAAACATAACAATTAAATCACGTAGGAATTAAAAAAAGACGTAAAGAATTACATTGTAAGAAACGTGTGAAATACGTGTATAGAATTAAAAAAAGGTGGGGAAAAGAAATTTGAAGTCTCTTGTAAAACTTAGGGTTTTATGAAAAGTTTTCAATGACGCTACGGCCAAGAGTTAAATATACTTAACATATTTTGTTCTATTTAACTTTTCTAATTAACCTTTTGCGTTCGAAAGGCGCCGAGTGCAAAAAGTTTTATAGGAAATTTTCGATACGCGCTACTACGCGCGGTGACTTTTATATTTAATCCTTTCGAGAGAGTGCCAAGGGTTAAAAATAAACCGTCTATTTTAGGAAAATTTTGTGATTGGAAGGATGAGGAAAATTATAATATTTCTATTTACAATTAATTCTTTGTAGATATATTGTATATGAAAATTTGTATATGAAAAAAATTAAACAAAATATCAAATATCTACTTATTTATTTCAAAAAATATCAAATATTTACTTATGTATATACAATTATTTAATTCGTCTTTCTTATTTTTACAGGTGAGTAATCTTTATGCTGTATCTATCCGTGAACAACTTCTTGCATGTGAGTACCCGTTACAATTGAAATTTATGCATTTTCACGTAGTAAAACTGATTTCTCTTCAACTATGAGGTAATTATTGTGATAATAGGCGCACGTAATGCACGTACCTAGAATCAATTCGTTAAAAGCATACGTTTAAACATAAAAAAATATTTTTTTTTTCTTCATAAAAATGATGCTGTAAAATATTAAAATTGGATTAATCGCGTTAAAAAAGAAAACAAGTTCTACAATGAGCTTTATAATTTATAAGGGTTTTGATTTTAAATTATAAATTCTCATTGTAATTCTGAATGTACGAACTAAGTTTGCTTTACGCAACAATGAAATTGCGATGTATAAATAAATGTTGCTTTTAGAAAAACGAAAGATATATAATATTTAGATAGTAGATATAAATTCCAATAGAGCGTATAAACAGTTTACATTACATAGATAGCTTGTTTTCACTTGTGTATATCGCAGATTTGTGTGTAACATATTTTTATAACATACTTCGTAAGTAAGTTCTATCTCGATTTCCGAAAAGTATAGACGTATGTTGCTTTCATATTCAATTCAATTCAACCACAATGTTCACCTATGAAGGATCGAACTGTATTTTTCTTGAGGATAACATAAACAAAGATCGATGGCTTTTATATTGCGCCAAGTTCTCCTTACGTTTACGAGCTGATCGAGGATCATCTCTTTGGCGAAACTCGCGTAAACATCTTCGTCCAAGCAAGTGATTTCGCTTACACGCGTAAATGAAACCGAAGAAGAGATACGAGCGAACTTGCAGCGACCGAACAAACCGTTTCCACCGATAAACTGTTTGCGTTTTCGCCTGCCAAAAGTATCGTTTCTGCAAATCGTATCCTCGGCGATATATTTTCGGCGCGATAGAAATCTGCGCGGATCGCGTAGCTCGCAAGCGTTCGTGTATTTTCGTTATAACGTATACACAAAATCGTGTAGGTTGGTTGAGTTTTCATAAATCCAGTTTTGGCAGACCGTATCGACCCATTCCCGACCTATTCCCCGCATTGCTTCTCGACGCTTTTCCATTCAATAGTTGATACTGGCACGTTAAGTGATGAGATCACTATTATGACACACAGACTCGGAATCGCTTGCCGTCTCTTATGTCTCATACAGACATCTTAGTGACGGAAGAAATGCGGAGAATAGCAGTATCTAGGCCAAAGTAATGTGTCACTCTAGCCTAGCAGAGGCCGGTAAGACACGATAACTTCCCTAATAATTTCTCTTATGATATATCCGTGACGTATTTCTTTCATAATTATAATTAACGTATAAATGTGCAATCTTTTTCTCGATATTAATACAAAAGTGTTGCAAGCATGTTTATAGTAACTAAATAATTATGCTTACAAATGCAAGAAAGGATTACAATAAAGCAGTATTATTAGTATAAATATTTGATATTTTTAGAGCAAGAGTGAGCTAGATATTCGTGTAAGGCCACTTTAAGTCATCGCATTCGAGATAGGTTTTACGAATTCCAGACACACACTTTTGCTCTGAATTTTATTTATCTTACATATTTTATCAAACCTGTAATTTATACAAAGTTTATTTAAAATATAAAATCGTATCTAAGATATAATTTACAAATTCGACCGACCGTTGTTTTGAAGTTTTCGTTCAATTTTTCAACTTAGAGAATGTCCGAGATATCCGAGAAATCTTCGACACTCTATAGAAGATCATTGAAAGCACAATCCGATAGTATATGGTCCAAGAAGTCTGACGGCTGTCTTAACCATAAAGTTTCGAAACAACGAAAGCGAAAGAGAGGCAGATGGAGAAGGGAGGCATTTATCTTTCTTCGCAGATAGCTCATTTCCTCGACACAATGGGAGGAACGCATTCGCGTTCGAATCGAAGAACGAATCGACGTCGTTCCGCCAATGATTTCAGACACTGACACTCTAGGAAAACTGCAAGAGATCGTAGGGATGAGCTTCCTTGTTAAAGGCCGAACAGACATTAATACCGTCGATGTTTATCAACCTCCGGAAAGGTGCACTCGATATTTTAAAACTGCAAGCAGCCAATGCAGCTGAACGATCGCCTTGAGTCTGACAAATAGGTCAGACGGGAGTCGAAAGTTTTATTTCGACGTTGTAAAGTCGACTGAAGATTAAGATTAATTCGATGCCTTTCTGTGCCCCGGCTGCGTCGGGTTTGCTAATTAATTATTTTTTTCTTGCCTGAAATAAATTCTCTTTGTATGTACACTCTTATAGTCGAATATCTCTATCGAAGTTATTTCTAACGAAAGATCGATATTGTATTAAATTGCAAATTACATCATAAATCTACAAGCTCGCGTTCGATAATAAAGTTGAGAAAGGAGCGATCGCGTCGACTGGGAATTAGAAAGTCGATGATAATGCACAACTGGCACGCACAATATGCATTTTTTTCTGCATTCCCCCCTCGTCTCTGACTCGCAGCAGCCTCGAGACTGCACGTTTGTTTTTTGTTTTTTTTCAAACGATAGAAAAGTAGCGCGTTGCAAATCGCACTGAATGATAAGAGAAGCCTTGACCCGAAAATTTGTGTTAGTTTACATGCTTACATAATTACTCCATAATTTACTATCAAACGTGCTTCTTTTGACATCTCGTTATCGGAGAAGTGGCTGCGAAGCGTCGTCCGTATTTCACTAAAAGCGATTTTATCCGCGCCAAACTTTCCTTCTACGTCATCTCGCTGGTTTGTGAATACTTCTTCGGACACTATCGACAGAGTGACAACTAGTAAGGCTACCTAAGAATTTTCCCAATTAATAGCTAATTGGATATTATGATGAATTATTATGCTTTTGGTTTTAACCAGACATATAGATAGGTTTCTCTCTAAAACGGCGCGCCGCGAATATATTTTCTGCGAAATAATTGAAATCCATTTAATTTCTATGTGACGCGCATTCATTTTCGAGATGCATGATAAATTTTACCGGATGCAGCTTGGAATGACTCGTTTATTTTACGCGACTGAATAAAATTATTTTCCTATTGCGATATTTTTCCAAAATTGCAAAATTGAATATATTATATTGAATATATATATATATATATATTTTACACTTAATACTCTCTGTTGCTTTTAGAAATTGTATATTTTATATTTTCCATATGCTTCTTTTTCGAGAATATTTCTCAGGTGTTTTATGTAGTATTTTTTTAAGCAGTAAATTCTTCGGTCACTGAATAATCGAGTATTTCGAGGTTCTGCCTTATCGCTTTCGTTGAAGGGAAGAAGAATTCTCGTTGCATACTAATGCAAATCCTATCTGCCAATCTTCTTCACACTCAACGAAGCGTACCGAGCGATAATCGATTAAGGCAAGTGCTATCAACCTTGAAAGGAAAGCAAGAGAGCATCGCCATCGGCCAGTTATAAAATTCCATTCTGTCAAACGCGCGCGATATTCGCAATCGACTTACAATTGAAACCAATTCGCATTGTTTGTTATGGTCTGGCAGTTTCTCAAGTTTAACATCTCGTCTCTCGATTAATCCTTCTTAAGCATTTTATAGGCTATGTCAAAACAAGAAATGTTTTTCAAAGATATATCATAAAGTTTATGCAAAAGTCACTCGGAACAGCTTAGATTTTTTAAACTCGAGTGAACCAACATGCAAAAGTTACAGAGGAAATTAATTGGAGTTCATACTTTTAGTTTTGCTAATTTTTAATTTAACTACTTTTAGAATTATTAACTAATTAAAGATTATTAATTTAAGAATAAATTACTCTCGCAGTCATGTTTACATCATATTTAGTGAAATTTTATAACTATAACCAGTACATCGCTCATGCAGCAATTTGAATGCCATAATAATTACAGCGATATCGACATAATAACGAAGCGCCGCTGATTATTATTACACAACCGTTTGAGTGCAAACACGTTATTTAATTGGCTTTTATTCGATTCTGGTATTAAAGATGCAATCAAGGCAAATTGTGAAATAACAATTAAGTGCGCGCAGCTTGATATTTGTGTTTAATTAACTGACGGGAAAGTAGCGGTCGGGAAAAAGAATCATCACGACGGAAACACGGAAATCCTTTCTGAAAAACCGGCGCTTATAATTATAAATTATTTAATTACGCGCAAAGTTTCCATTAGCGTATAATTAATTGGGGGTCGAAATTGCGAGTAACCCTTTTGTTGGCGATTTTGAGGCACGCGCGAAAAGGCGTTGGCGAAAGTTTACGATACGGTATGAATAATTATAATGGTCAATTTCAATTATGTTTTAATTAGCTTGTAACGTGATGATTAAACTAACAGAAGTTTAGATTGTATCTCATACGGTGTGTGGCACGATATACAATATGTGTGTGTTATTAAAAATATTTTTCTGCATATAACGTTTTTACTACGTGCAACCCTTTCGTGCTGGATGTTGCTAATTTCTTTCTAAGAGTTAATAATGTCCAATTGTCACGTTGTTTTTATCGCATATGTATAGTTAGAAAAAAATTATTTTTAAAAAATCAATATTTTTCAGAAAAAACAAAGAATTCGGTCAGTAAAAAGAAAAAAATATATTTGTATTTGTGCTCTTCTCTTAATCGATAATCAAGAATTTGCATATACTATACATATATACATATGCTTTCTATAAGTTTATATATTTATTATGATCACATGTAATCTATATATATTTATAAGAATTTATAAGATAAATTATTTTACACTTATATATCTTTTAAATCAATTTAATATGCTTGACATTGCTCCTTGAAAATTGATTTATAAAAATAAATATGTTTTAAAATTAATATTATAAAATCAATGTATGATTCTTTAGTAAAGCCTATATATATTCTAGTTTTGAAAGTAGCATACTACGCATATGTAATATTGCAATTAGAATTTTCCGACCAGGCGCGTTGCCAATCAGCACTAGTTTGTGCTCGCGTCGCATCCGCACCGGTAATTAAAATCCGTGGAAGGCAAAACCGGCGAGATATTTAAGATGGAAATAAATCATGCCGACATTAAAATCGTATAAAACAATCGGCACAGCTGGTGTCGTCAATTATACGAAACATAATAAATAACATGGAAAGATTCGATTGTGTGGTTACACGCGCAATGCGAACGCCGAGCGTTCGTCTGGTAGACTGTGGTCAGAATACTTTATGAAATATTCTGTGACCAGCATACTTATTATAATCAGGTGTTCGAAGAGGAGATGGAAATTGAAAATCCTAAACAGGCGCAGGCACGTCAAACAATAGATATTTTCTCGGACGCGATGGTATGCAAAAACAAGAAAATGCAAACTACTTCTCTTTGTAAAATATTTGAAAATTACTTGTTAAATAATATATACACACACGTTAAACCACATATACATTTTGAAACACACTCGAGAATCTAAACTCGATAGAGTGTTCTTCCTGCAATTTGTATGAAAAAGATATTTTTTAAAAGATGACAATTTCTGATGCTCTTAATGCTTATAAAAATATGGCAATTTTTTTAACATTATTTGGTTTTAAACATTATTTTGGAATTTATTTGTGTATGTGATGTGTCGTGCACTTTTGAAAAATATACTAAACTTGCATGATGCATGACAAAGATAATAAGAGAAATCTATCACAATAATGCTAAATGCATTGCTAAATGGATTGTCGATTCATTACACAAATAATACATAAATGAAGATATAAATCGTGCGCGAGTAAGAAAATCTATTCGTATTTGCGTCTAGCAACTTTTTGTGATTAGAGATAATATATACGTGGTCTGTCACAAAAGTAATGAGATTAAGTCTGTAGCGCACAATGTGGTAACAGTAAAAAGTCGTAAATTACGCAGAACATATAGTATAATCCTTCCTTTAAAAGCAGTATAAGTTTCGATTCGTTCGGTTGCGTTCATGTGTCATAACATTTTTCGTAAGTGTGTATTAGTAGACTCTTCATCATTTTTGTTATGGAGCGATGAAATATTGAACAAAGAGTTGCGATAAAGTTTTGTGTTAAATTAAAAGAGAGCACCACGGATTGTTGTGAAAAGTTTAGGGCAAATCTTTGTTCAATATTTTGTCGCCCCATAACGAAAACGGTGACGAGGTTTACTAATACATATTTATGAAAAATGTTATAATGACACATGAACACAACCAAACGAATCGAAACTTATACTGCTTTTAAAGGAAGGATTATACTATATGTTCTGCGTAGTTACGATTTTTTAGTGTTACCACATTGTGCGCTACAAACTTAATCTCATTACTTTTGTTGACAGACCACGTATATTTATATATATTTTTATTTTTATTTTTTTTAATATTACGGAACGTGCAAGAGATGACAACTTACGGTCATTCTTGTTAGATTAATTATCAGTAACAAGCGCGATAAGTATTGCTGATGTAATCGTTGTAAATATCTATTAAATAAAATCTAGATTCTGTCTACAATCCGATTTAGATTGTAACGACTCGAGACTTTAAAAATAGAGAGAGTCTAAGAATTATATATTATTATATATATGTATATAATTCTTATTATACTCTTAAGTATTATACTGACACAGAGTTCAATTATATTAAGAAGAATTTTAGTATCACATGTCTATGATAAGAACAAGCTTATAACTTTTGAAGAATAGAATTCTTTGATGATCTACGTTTTATATGATTTTTGAATTTATATTATATTCGAACAATCTTTTCGAAAAATTCGTTATTTTCTGCGCGTCACTAAAATACAATTAAACATATTATGACGAAATTATAGGAAAATATTTAGTCACAAATATTATTAGAAAGAAGATGTGAGATAGAAATTAATGTGCTGTTGCTATATATTGAGATTAGTTATCAATATATTAATATAAATTAATACAGATCGATACACAATCACCCTCATACAGACAATCGATCAAGATTGAACTTGTTAATATCCGTAATTGCTATTGTTGATAATTTTGAAATTTGCAATTTGCAATAGAAATTATATTAATAGAATCAGAAGTTACCGGTATTTACAAAAAAATGTTGTGTAGATTCATTAGCGAGTATTATGTTGATACTAACGATTACAAGATCTTGCTCGACGTTTTTGTTTTGCAACATTAATGTACACCTTTCATACTTTTGTGTGATGCGTTGTCATTAATATTCCTCGACAGGTGTTGCACGCGCAGAATGTCAAGCAGAAAGCGATGCTGGTTGGTACAGGCTTTCTCAAGCAGCTGGTCGCGACGCGCTTCTTTGTCTTTATCTCGTTATCGACTAACATAAGGACTCTTGATAATCCGAACGAGGAATCTCGAAGTTTCCGGGAAGTGGTAGACAACGAATCGTTCTTTGCACGAACAAGCAGCCGCCGGCTATAAATACGTCGGCGATTTCATCCCTCGTTTACTTGAAACAGCGTGTCACCCGCGGGATAGCAATGCTTAATAAAACATTCGAATTGTCGACCGATGTTTACAAGCAATTTTCCATTATGTGAAGTCATATCATATAGAGAATGACGCATCAGCTTTTATCATGTGAATCAAAGAATACGCGCGCGCGCGTTTTGATCTATTAAGATGTCTATATCCATATTAAACTCTGTAAAACATTGAATAGATTTCTCATATATTTTACTTCATAGATAATTAATTCGAAGCTCGTGCGATACATAACGTGGGGTTTTTTTTACATAAGTATTGATCAAACAATTATATTTATTGAATTAGAGGGGACAGAACAAAAAGTATATAATAATATTAGCATTATTTATTTTTCTAATCTTGTTCTCTCTCTTTGATAGTTAGTATAGTACTAGTAAGTGCAATACACTTAATTGACAATAATAATAGGTAAAGTACAATTTTTTTAAAATAATCATTTACAAGAAAAATTGTGTTGAGAACAGATTTCGGACATTCGATTATCTGAATTACTAGGTCATAATTATGAACATTGCGCGACGAAAAATTTAACAATCAGTAAAACAATTTTAAATTGTTTTTTATTGATCGGAGACTTTCACTAACATGTAGACGATTTTTTCATTGATTTTTAATTATTTGATCGATAGTAAGTTGACGATATAATCTGTATTATTGTATTGATCTATTGCACTCTTTTT
Organism: Lasius fuliginosus; assembly: GCA_949152495.1. Lineage (NCBI taxonomy): Eukaryota > Metazoa > Arthropoda > Insecta > Hymenoptera > Formicidae > Lasius > Lasius fuliginosus. The sequence goes on from OX424447.1 coordinate 10,472,732, forward strand.
TCTCTTTTCTCTCTCTCTATTTATCTATCTATCTACCTATCTATATCGATACTAATATTTAAAATCAATATAATTCCAATGACATCAGATTTTTCCAATGAAAATACGCAAGCATTTAGAAAATTAAAATTTAATACATACATTTTTTATATGATTTTTGAAAATATTTCGCTAGATATACTGATAAAATAAATGTAGGTATGTGTATGTGTATATATTTGAAAGATAATCTAACAATTATATATTTGAAATGGGAAATGTGAGATTTCGCAGAATCACGCGAAAAGCTATTGGAAAAAATATCCTTTTATCCGACTCGTACACATATTCGCGCAAATTTTAGAGATGAAAGTTTATAATTCCGTCGAGCCGTAACTCGTCGTTTTACGATGAGATGCACCAAGCAGATACGTTATGAGTTTTACCGATCTTTTTTATCCCGCCTACATACGAAGTTCACGAAGGTCTACCCAATAATATCCCCAGAATGACGTTTAATACGTAGACATAATCATAACGGAAGATATAATTTTTGCGTTTTTTTTTAGTTTTCCGTTACTCTACTTTTCAGGACGCGCTTCTTTAATTCCTCGACACGATTTTATATTATCGGGAAACGCGTATAATGTGCGAAAATATATTTGCTTTTTATAATTATTCAAAGAAATAATTTATACACTTTATACAAATCCGCGATTACATTCGTAATAAAAATAGTATAAATAGTATAATAAATTCCGGAGATAATATCTATATTATTTTATTATCGGAATAATTATCTGTAATAATTTCTATGGTTGTAAAAAATTTTATCATAATGTCAATGAATGTTCTGTAATTGACAGATATTAAAAGTTCGATGTTTGTTCTTAACGAATTTAAGTACAAAATCTAATTTGACTTTTTTTTAACATTTGATAATTAAATCTACTTTACATTTATATATTAAGTGTCTCAATATTTTGAAATTGAAAAGAGATTTTAATAAGATCAATTTGTCTTCGTCATTCTCGTCAACTTATTCTTTCGTATTCGAGCATAGTATGTCCGTTGAATATACCAATGGTCACGTAGAAAGGTACAATTTGCCATTTCGAGTTGCCATGCTCCAATTTGTGAAACGACGAGCGTGGATGTAACGTATTGCGATGAAAAATAAGCGACTTTTATCGCGACGTCCCGCCAAAATATGCTCGTGACTTATCGACCGGAATTGGCACGTGACGCTGTTGCTTCCAGGAAATTTGACATAACTGATTTATGCTGTATTGCTTTTTAATTCGGTCAGATATCTTTACCAAGGACACATCTGCTATGACTTGTATTTCTCGATCGACATAGTGATTACGCTGAGTCGCAATTAAATAAGAGAAGTTTGGATAAGTAGAAATTAATAAGAGGAAATTTTGTTCGATTTATTCTATAATACAGATTGAATTTATTAATAACATTTTATTTGTGCAATATGTAGAATATGATGCAGATAATTCTTAACAATTATAATACTTTAGTAATTGAACTAAACTATATTATTTAAATCGATAATGTCTTTTAAAAAGAACATTTCAAGTATAACATATATCATATGTTATTTTTTTATAATTACGTTCGATATATTGTATGTGTGTGGGGGGGGGGGGGGAGAAAGAGATAAAAATCTTTTATTCTGTATACAAAAAGAAGAAGCGTCGTGTTTCTCGTCATGTCTCGAATGGAAACATTTATGATTTCAGTAGCTATATCGTAAACCTGTCTTGTCCTGCGCGATACGCGATGTGAGTATACATATAATGCCTGATAAGGTGCGCTCGGTTGACAGAGGCTCAGTTTTGTAATGCGTGAAATTATTCCATCACCGTGAAGCATTTTTCTGCGAGTAGTCTCAATGAATGCATTTAGCGAAGATAACACTGTGTATTTTTCACTAGACTTGATCAAGTCTGAGAGAAAGAGAGAGAGGGAGAGAGAGAGAGAGAGTCGCATGAAAGCTAATATAATTTTTTAATTATTGTAAAACTATTACAAATAGAGAATATTTTATACACAGACGTATATAATGCACTTAATCTGAAGAAAATTTTCTTCACTTTATTTTCTTTAAAAATCTTAATATGTTATAATAATCTTGTAAATAATATTAATTACATGTGTTTTACTATGTAAGAAAAAAAAAACATGAATTGGATGCCAAATTAAATAGAATTAGAATTTATAAATTTTTCTCTAAATGAGTTTATTTAAAAATAATTTCTGAGCACTCTCTCTCTCTCTCTCTCTCTCTCTCTCTCTCTCTCTCTCTCTTTCTTTCTTTCTCTCTCTTTCTCTAGCTGTCTTTCGCTTTCTCGCGAGTTAACATCGCGGTTTCGCACGCGCATGGCGATCGATCGTCAAGCGTGGGAATGTCACTGCGCGATCAGCTGTCTAGCTACAAGGCCGCCACGCGGAGACACAGCACATTTTCACGATATTTCCGCTCGTCGCTCGCTCGTCGAAGCGAAATTTCCATTGTGCGTCCGCGTATTTTCCTAACGAAGGCTCCGTTTAACGAGAGAGACCGGATAGATATCCAGCGTGGTGGAAACAATTGGTCAATTCAGCCGCGTGTCCAATTACGAAATTGGTAACGATGAAAATACCGGGCCGGACTCTTAATTCGATTCAGCCAATTAGAACCTTCTCATTGTCCGTCCGTAGAGGGTTGAATATGCTTCTTGCGTCTCGCTCGTTGAGAGAAAATTTCTGCAGCAAACAGCATCGCTCTTTTGTTCGAGATGACGTCTCTCTCGCGTCCTGCAAGTATCTTCCGGAGCACTAAATATACGCCGAAATATAGTTGATTAACAAAGTTTCCCCTCTGTTAAATTCTTTCTCGGGAACAGGTCCGAGCTGCAATTAAAACTTGAGTAATAGACACGGGATATATGTATAGAATGAAAAAGCAAGTACACGGCAAACTCGTAATTTCGCGTGAAGATCCTTGTAAAATGCACCCTTGTTGCACAATTGACAATTTAATGTAATAAGCGAAAAGCTCTGATGTTTACTCAAAGTTTATTTTTAATGATATTTGACAGGAAAGCTACGTCAAAGTTTTTTTTAATTAGTACAGTGAAAAACATATAATTTGCGGAACCGTCAAATCCATTCTCCTTTTACGGAATTTCTTTTTCTTACCCTATTCTCTTTCAAAATTTAATTCTCCTACAAAATAAGAGTAAACTAAGAGAGTTGCTGTGCGATAATGACACTAGTGTAAGTAATTAAATAAAATTTACCAACACATTGATGTAGCACATTCGTTAATTAATTTTATTAGCAACATTCATTTAGCACATTTGTTAAGATTACAGATGTATTTTTACTCCCAATAAAGTTATAAAATAAAATAATAAAAAATTGAGATAATTAAGTAATAAGATAAAATTTATAATAAAGTGTCAGTAAATTAATAAATAAAATAATGATAATATAGTAACAAAATTATGACCGTGTAAAATAGCTTATGTTTTGAAGAAGTATGCATATAATTAATTGGCAATATAAATGGAAAGAAATTGTTTAGATATAGAATGCTGCGCTCCTCGTTTAATTACAATGCGATGGCTCGCAAGATACAGCAGCCCTAAATAAATTTAAGAAAGTATCGAATAAACAAACGGGTGCAGTAATTTTCTTGTTGGTCCGGAAACGGGTCAAGATCACGCGGGATGCCGAGATGCATGGGCGATCGCCGGAAAAAATATCTCGCAGCCGACCATGAATTAAACGGCTGCCCGATATCGCGAATTGCGTAATCAATCTAAAGTGGCTGCTCGAGCGCGATATCTGGAATATCGAGACACTCGAGTCTCGACACTTGGATGCACAATAGAGATTCTCGGAATCTATTTTTCTGTTTTTGTCGTGATTTTATCCCTTGCTAGATCAGTCGTAATTAATGACATATCATTTATGTGATCTTTTTCGCTTTATGCGAGCTTTTTTTCCCTTCTTCCTACAAATACATTATATGCGGCATTGTTTATCTGCTTATCAGTGAACTCGTGCCTCTAAACGTCGATAAACCGCACTGTAAAAAATTTGTGTAAAATTACAACTATTATAATGGGTAATTTTGAGACCTACTATAATAGTTTTAATTTTACACAATTTGTTATAGTGTAGAAAAAGACGAAAAAATATTTTTTTTATTAGAAATACAAATTGTGTAAAATTACAACTATTATAGTGGGTTTCAAAATTACCCATTATAATAAGTTGTAATTTTACACAAATTTTTTACAGTGCGTGAGTTTTACGACTGTTATCGTTAGTATCAATTAATAGTCTTATTAATTTTGAAGTGAAAATCTGTATTGAACATATGATGACAGAATGTTGCAATTGTTGTATTTATAATGAATCCATTTATATTTCATGGATATTTATTTATCCTTTATAATTTTGCGATCTAAAATTGAACTTCCCTTCAAATCTCTTCAAGCTAGCAAAAGTAAAATGTTGCGTTGTAAGATATCATAAGATAACAAATAATGCAATCAGAACCTTTATACATTTTCTCTCGGAAATCAGTGATATTTCTCGCGCAACAATGATTTCGATGAAATTATCGACAGCTCGTTATCGGGTGATCGCCGTTATTATCTCTTGTCTTGTTCTATCGTTGGATGGATTATTATCGGATTGATTAACTCGATTATAGATTATGGGTTTACCTTGTTAAGGTAAATCCACGACGTGATCTCGAGACTTTCGATGTACATTGAAAGTTTAAGGTCGTTTGGGAAAGGTTATAAAAAAAGCATGCAATATTACAGGATGTGACGATGCTAGAAATTGAAGTTAGAAATATGTCTACAGATACACGACCAAGAATTGAAGTCTATTTGAATAATTATTGTACATATATACTTATATCAAGTGTATATGTGCATATATCTTTTATAATTTTTGTTTTATTTTTTAATTTAAGTTTTTTTCTTTGTACCTTCTTTCTCCCAAAGTTTATATATAAATAATATGTGTGTGTGATTTATATATAGATAATGATGCAGAAAAATTAACCCAGAAAATTAAATCAAAACAAATTATGTAGTGACTCTGGATATATACGTGTAAAAAATAATTTATTTTAAATTTAATTTACTTGAAGTTATTACTTGATGAGTTTTCATCGATTTTTGCTTAACTTTCTCATGTACTTGCGTCCTATTTTAAGCGCAGGAAGTACAAGTGCACCTGAAAGCAATTGAATTCTTAACGATCTTGACATCTTTCTCGAAGAGCAATATTTAAAGAACTATGTTTATATCCCATAGCACTAAAATGAATGCGCATTTAAAGTTAACATAGTTCGCGATTCTATCACACGAGAGAAATAAAGCCTGGAATTAAACGTACAGTATTTAATCGTTTAAAAACATAGCGTGTATAAATATTTCGACGCACATTGCAAACTGTCAAAGGACAGGCGTGAAAGATGTTTGCGAAGCGTTTGCACAATTTTACGGGATGTTTTTATGTGATATTTTTAAAACCGTGGCATCGCGCGTAAACGTTGTTCGGGATCAAAGAGTCGCGTAAAAAACGCGAGATCCGGGGCTTCTTCTGGTTCAGAGACGATGTTGAACAAACCGCAGGATCAGCGGGATCTTGTGCGTATCCTCCCGTCGTGTGTACGCGTGTTCATCGCGACATTGAGTGGGGGATGCGGCGCGAAAGAGAGAGGGAGAGAGAGAGAGAGAAAGAGAAAGATAGACTGTGAGAACCAGACAGACAGTACGCGTATAAATACAAGCGGTCGCGTTCGTACGCGCTTAGTTGCTGCGATACTCGATCCACGTGACGGCCGTCGATCGAACGTGCCTTTCGTCCCGACGCTATCCCGAGCTTTCGACGTGTGAACTCCGAGCTCCTCCGTATTACTTGCGTACGTGTGCGTCGTGATGTACGTGCGTGCGTGCGTGCGTGCGTGTGTCTGTTCGTCCGATAACGAGAGCGAGTCGAGAAAGGAATAGGAAAAAAAAAGAGGGACGTGAGGAAAAAAGCCACAGCCTCGTCTCAACCTATTATTTGCGTGCATGTTTGAAGAAAAAAGAAAAGCAGAGTGAAGGGAATATATTTTAATCGAAGAAAAGAGAAGAAACGGAGAAGGACCAAAGAATTGTCGAATAGACTCCCGAAGATTCGTTTATACGGAAGAAAAAAGTTCGATTTCTCGACATTATTCATCAAACGGGACTTGTTGACGGGCGATTTCATCGCGCTAGATGATCGTAAATGGAGCGGTTCGCCTTAGGTTAGGTATATATGCAGAACAGATAAATAAATAAACGGCGGATTTTCCCTGTGAGGCCGACAATCGCGTATAGAGATCCCTACGCGTGCTCTCCTCTCCACGGTCGGAGCACATACACAAACATGCGTACACACACATATCTATGTACGTGGTAGCGCGCGTTTCACGAGAGTGACCGCGTCGTCGGCGTCGCCGGCGCGAGTGAAAAGGCGGTCGACCGCTTTGGCTGCTTTCACCGACGAGCCGCGCCAGGTGGAATTAATGCCGCCGATCGCTCTTTAACGTTCCATTTCGTCGTTTATGCCTATTTTTTTTCTCTCTCTCTCTCTCTCTCTCTCTCTCTCCTTTTTTTATCTTTGTGAAAAATGACGCCCGCCCGCCGCCGATAATTATCGTCGAATACATTCCTCGTTTCTCCGCTCGAACCAGGTCAATGTGTCGAAAGTGTGAAAAGTCGATTATCATCCGTCGCCACGATCGGAATTGTGAATTTCACGTAGTCCAAAATCGTCCGGCATATATAGGACATTAAATCGACAGTGACAGCGAGAGATTACGTTTGGTGTTTCGAAGTTTGCGGACACCGCAGCGATAACCTTCGGGAAAAGAACCTCGTCAGTGTATAATATTAAATCAACCGCAAGATACTCGTGGCGTGTATTCATTCGCTCGTGTATACTTGAAATCTCACCGGATAACATCCGACCCGGCGATATCTAATCTGTGAGTAGCGCAATCCCCCGGCGACTAACCCTTCGGTCAACGCCATCGCGAGATAACCGAATCGATTCTTGCGAACTGTTTCATAAAATCGGTGAATACGAATATTCAATCTTTACGAGTCTGCTGGCACAAGATATTAGCATATTAACGATTTCGCGGAGGAGAGCGATCCTCCCGATACGGATTTATTTTACCCTCGTCTGACCTTCGACGACCTCGCTGCCGTAGGAACATTAACCTGGCATTAGCGGGATATCAAGCGGGGAAATCAACGTCTCTCAACGCCGGTCGATGTATAGCCAAGTAAATACTTAATCTAGACGCGAGTTGACCTTCGACGTGACCCCGATACAAGATACGAGAGCTTCGGCGCTCTCTGCGATGCGCAGTGCGTGATTGTGAACTGTTCGTTGTACGGGCGACGTAGCCGTTAGAATGGAAACAGCCAAGATGTACATCAGCAACGAGCCGCAGAATCACACGACCACCAAGTTCGCCTCGACCAACTCCATCCCGGCGATGATGGAGCAGGAGTCATCGTTGGCGAAAATCCTCGGCGCCGTCGACAGACAGCGCGAGAACGCGGCGATTCTGCGGGATTCGAAGAGTCGCCGACACAGCGTCCTCGAGGATCTGAAGGCTCGACGGGACAGCCTCTTTCAGAGGGCTCGTCGGGCCAGCGTGTTCGACGTCAGGGACAATAACGCTAAGGATAGCGCCAAGAGCGACGTCAAGGACAACGCCAAGGACAGTAATGCGAAAGATAAGCCGAAGGACAAGAGGAGGGGCAGCGACAGCAGCAGAAGGAGCTCCGTGTTCTACGTGTCCGAGGATCTGCTGGAAGAGAATCAGGAGGTACCGGAGAACGAGGATTGCGATCGTACGGTTCAGGAAGCCAAAAAAGGGCGCCGCAAGTCCTGGCATCCGCTTGTTAAGCCGCCCAAGTTGGATCGGAAGAGGAGGAAGGGCGTATCCGGTGTTCCCTCGCAGACCGGCAGCACCGAGGGGCTTTATTCGCCGAGTTATACTCGACAGAAGAGACCGTCCTGGTGGAACATCTTTGTACCGGACTCGGTCGTCAGGTAGTTATTTATCTCGCGATTATTTCATTATTGCGCAAACATATTGGTTTTTTTTTTTTTTTTTTTTTTTACGAAGATTCGCGTAGTCATTGGAACGATTTCTGGAAGAGTCTGATGTGATTTCGTTTTAAAAGGCTAATCGAGAGATAAGAAAATGAAGCACACGAATTCTCCGGAAAGATCTTACTTAAACATAATTAAAAGTATGAATTAAGTCACGAGTATTATACTTCTAGTCTAGTATATATATTATTTGATAATACTGAATAAGAGAGAAGAGGAATTTTGTGCGATCCATACATGGGGAATATTACTTTCTGAATAATTTGTTTCGTATTTTACATCGCTTAATTATTTGATAAATAAATGTCACGGTTAATTTTAACGAATGATTTACTCGTTACTCATTTATAATAACCATCAAACGATTAATTCGCGGCATAATTTGCGAGAAAACATTTTTCGCACTGGCCAAAAAAAATTATGATAAAAATAAACGCGATAAAATACAAGTAAACGATATTTCGAAATCCTATAACGACCGATACACACATGCGATAATCCCAAATATTTAATACCCAATTCACGATGACTTTCACATTGATATATTTGTACGTGTTTCTGTCTCCAATTCTGACAATTAAGATAGCGGTGCAGTCTCGATATTGACTTAATTCTCAATAATTTTCAATAATTTCATGAAAATTACATCTTCTACGATTTCATGTTGATTTAATTTTAAATCGTGATATTACAATCAATTTGTATCGCCGAATAATTTCAGATTGCCATCGTGTTATAATAACAATATTATATCGTTAATAATTTTAAATCGTCATCGTATTTTCTCACAGATATAAATAACTCACAATTCATTCTTTAGACTATATCTTTATCGATGTTTTGATTATTGTTGGTATATATAAGCAGACGAATTATGGATTTGATTTTAAAGGAAAAGAAGGGTTGTTTAGATAAATATTTGGGAATGTGTCGCTATTACATCGAAATCATTATCTGGGCTAGAGGAAATCTTTTATCGTTTACCAGACGATGAGAAAGCATCACCGTTTCAGATAACGGCACGTTCGTCGTAACGGTATTTTGCGAGAATAACGACAAATCGCAGATGTTTGCGCGACGCAGAAACGGCGCATAAGAAAATTTCGAAAATTTCGAAAATATTAAAAATGATACTTGCCGGAAGGCAGAGTATTATAAGATTTTTTTTTTTAGTCCAAACAGCTGAACCAGTATCTAAAATTTTAGTACAAATATTTAAATACGCAATCTGTTTTTCCGTAAAACACATTCTTCTCGGGTAAAAAACTTATTTGTTGTACGATTTAGACTGAAAAATATTATTAGCAAAAACAACGAATATTTCGAATGAGAAACACGACGAAGAGATTAATCGTAAAAGAACAATAAATAAGATTTTCGTGGTTCCGATTAGCTCGAGATTAAATTCTGGCGTCATCCTGTTTTCATTCAGTATTCTGACCGAAAATAATGTGACGTTTTTATTACGAGGAAATAGCATTTTCGACACTTTAATATTTCCACGCACACAGTGTCTCGAGAAAATTTCATGAAAGTTTCCTCGTTGCATTGCGATCTCGCGATTTCTCTACGAGAGACTTATTCGCGGAAGTCATCGTGAAAAGTACCGTCGATTTGCCTTCACAATTCGCCATAAAATCTATCTAAGCTAGCGGAACCGAACGATTACTCCGATGAACATGCTTGGCGAATAATCGAACGTAGAAAGTTTTGATTTTAATTGCATTACGTAATTTACGCACGATTTCTCGAGTATTACGCAAATCTGGAAAAAATAATATTTTAATTTTATTTTTTGAGCTAATTGCAGGATTTATGTTTGAAAAATGGCTTAAACCGTTTTTTCTTGAAGAGAAAATTAATCTAATTAATCAAATAAATTGATTTTTCTCACATAAAAAGTTTAGTGATTAATGTCTTTATTTTACAAATGAATTTGACTATTATTATATACTGAAATTATTTTTTTAAGTTGCGGCATAATGATTAATTAATTAGAAAAATAATTATAAGATTTTTTTCTAAAGATATTATAGCTGCATATAATGATCTATGCATTCATAAAATTTTATACATATTTACTTATTGTATTCACTTATACGTTTACTATGAAGTACATTTAAATTTTCAGCGAAACTAGTTGAAATATAAAATCGGGATATTTCACGCGATGACTGTTTTCAGAAATCATAAACAATTCTTGTTTGCCGTGCGAATAGTATTCGATATAATTTTTTCTGTACAGTAGAACCGGAAACAATACTCACTTTTAAATCTTTCATCATCGTACTTTGAATTGTAAACATTCCGCGACTGCGTTATTGACATCGTCTGATAACAATGTTTGCATTATTTCATCAGCATAATGCTGATAACCTTTGTCATATGTATTCATTACGATTCTCATTGTCAACGCTACCGTCGTTAAAATTTTGCGTTAAAAAAACAGTTTAAGCCTCAAAAATTCGATCGTTTCGATTCTATCAGATTTATTTTTTCGTAATTTTTATACATTGATTAAAAGTATTAAAAATTAGCTAAAAATTATCTAGATAAATAAAGGTTAATTATAACCTTGTTATATATCTAATTATAACCTTAATTATAACCTAATTAATAGAGAAATTAATTGTCTAAAAAATTAAGTATATTATACATTGTTCGAAACAAAGGAACATTAATCTCGCGATCATTTAATGTGTTTCTCTTTTTTTCATGATATTTTTTGCGTGAATGAAACTCGGGCGTTCCAAAAAATTCCAGCTCGTCAGGATGGATCACTCGGAACAAGGATACAGACGAGCCTCTTTGTGACTCGAACAAACCGGTCGCGAAAGTCTTAAAATAGCCTTCCCTTTCGTTATCTTTTTTCCTTTCGCGGCTTCTCACCACTTCTCTCCTTCTTTCAAGCAAAGAAATGCTTCAAATACAAGATACTTTATCAAATTATATTAGGCTTCAATACTTTTCAATTAATTACATTATCTCGGTCCATGTCATTATATTTTATATAATCTTATTTTTTTTTTTTTTTAATAATATACCATTCAACATTTCCACAATATAATCAGCTTTCCGAAGCCATTATCTTATCATATGCAAATGTTTTTTTATTTTTGAATTTCATTATTACTTTAATTAAAACTGTCGCGGAATATTTGATCGTATAATAAACGGTAATTTACACAGACGCTCCATTTCGCGAATTTTGTTTAAATTTTTTTCGCATTGTATATGATAAAAGGTACCATGAATGCATCGTATATTCATGTGGCAATTACTTGTACACAAAAGCCAATGCGATATCGAACCTTGAAGACACATGTATTCAGGTACATCGCGATCTTACGATAATTCGCAAGTCCCTCCGACTGCCTTTTTATAGATCGACACGAAATTACCGAGTGTCATATCCCGTTCGCATCTTATAGCAAAGGTTTTGCATAATCGTGTTTGCACGTGCGGCTATTACTTTTCTTCCTTTAATATCTTTAGACGCGATTATATACTTTATTCGACGACCTTATCGCGCTTTAGCCATATGTTATGCAAACGACAACGATTATTGCACTCGAAGTATTAGTGCTATGCTCGATGAAGCGACTAGTCGCTTCAGTAAGAGAGAATATGAAGGCATTTCGCAGGATTAACATAAAACCTCGATAGAATATTTTGATGTGACTTTGAAAACAATATTTTTTCGAGCGATCTTTATATCATTCTGGAATCAGTGTTTAAAATTAAATTTTATTATTAAAGGTGAGAGTTTGTTAACTTAAAGTTTGTGATTAAATAAAGGAGGGGATAGTATTCTATACTTAAGTTTTAGTAACATACAATTAGTCTGATAAAATTACAAAAACCTTTTCTATTTCTTTTTTTATTTTAATTTATTAAAACGCCAATTCTGGTCTTAATCATGCGTACAATGCGTATAATTCATTAAAAACCTAGCTCAATACAATTGATAAAATTTAAAATTATTAAAAAGAAAGTAAAAAAAATTAAATTCTTGTAAAAGAAACAGAGAAGAGAAAGCTAAGTATCTAAACAATTTTGTGTTCAATAATTCTTTTTACATTATTTTTTAAATGTTCGACGTTTCTATTTTATAATATTTTATAACACAAAATACGAACTATGTTCTCGATCGACGGATGGACAAGCGATTGACAATGCTACCTTAAGCAGTTGTCCCATTTATCGTGAGACTCCGTCGTCTTTAAGCACGCAAGGTGTGTCCTTATGCGCCGGTCGCTTGCGTAAAGTGCGTGCGACGCAATTGAGTGAGACGGGACACGCTGTTACGCTCTGATTCCGCCATTTCTGATCGTTCCGACGTCTTTTATGGCAATACGAGCAAGTACAAGGCATCCGATAACGGCTTTTAAGTTGGTGGCCTCTCCGGTTATTTTTGCTCCTTTTTTATTTCACCGGATACGAATTTCATAGCGTGGCGAATCGCATAAAGCGCGTAACACATCATGAGGAGATTAAACTTTCCATACGGAAGTTACATTTCGATCGTAGTTCCATGATGTTTATACATTCGAACTGAAGCGCACGTAATTGTTAGTAAATTTCGATAATCATCGTCTCATGTAGACGATGTCACACACTAGTTTATAATAATCAAAATTAATATACTTCCATTATATTTCCATTATATTTTTTAAAAATATTTTTAATAATAGCTCACAATGGCTTTTATAGCGACGTAGAATTTTTAGAGTTGAATATACAAAGATAAACGTGTGTGCAGCATCCATTTTCGTTTCGTGCAGTTTTCAAATTGAACAGTTTATAAAACCGGAACATTTCAACGACAAACAAATATTGCGTATGTATACGTAGCAGCAATAAAAATTTAACAATTTCGGTGTTTTCTCGAGCCCATGTTGATATGAATATCCGTACTGTGGAAAGAACTAATCCTCGCGAGATATCTGACGAAATTGTCATCAGGTTTAGTGGCGCACGTAACAAACTATGAGTCATTTTTCTCCGAGGAATTGGTAATTTAGGTCAGAGCGCCGCAATGTGTTGCGCGAGCACGGAAGTAAAATCGCTCTTAAGTACCGCTTCGCTTGATCATTAGAGATGGGAGAAAGAGCCTCGTGTGCGTTTAAACTTCGTAACGGCATCTGCATCTTAGAAACGAACAGATACTTTCAGTCGGTGATAGAAAAGAAGCCGGCGAAAAAAGTAGCAAGAACTATCGAGGATATAGAGAGTCTGAACACTCATTGTGATAAACTGCAGCTTTGTTAAAATTGTAATTTTTATATTATATAAAATTATTTAAAATATATATATATATATTTTTTTTTTTTAAATTTAAATATCAAAGCTTCTTTAAATGCATAACTTGTACCTATATCCGTTATCTTTTTATTCTATTTATATCTTTCTTTTATATAATTTAATGCTTTTAAATGGCTTATTTTCAGTCTTGTTCAAAGTCATTACCACTTCCTGTACGTACAATTTACCTCACTGAATTTTTAATGAGTTTTTCGCTTCGTTCTTTTACGAGTCTGCTCGGAACCAGTTTTGGGTTGCTGTGGTGAATGCGCGAAATGCGGTTGCATTTGCATCGAGCGCGGTTGAAAAGGCGCCGAAGACGCGAGGTAACGAAATAACATAAGCCCTCTCACGACCGGCAAAGAACGAGCGGTACGAAGAGATTACGCGATATCTCATTTTTACACGTTGGACGCAGACCGACTTTCTCAGGGACGGTGTAAGTCGCGCAACGCATCCCCGCGAGACACGGATTTCTGTCCCGACGCTTTATCTACTTTAAAAATGCAGTCGTGACGAGAGAGTGCTTTTACGACGCCGTGTAACAACGTGCAACTTTACTGGAACGACAAACGCCGATTATATGCGGCGCACTAACAGAACTAATAAAATAGGAAGTATATAGGGAAAGCGGAAATATAAAAAGAAACAAAGTCATCCATCAAATATTACACAGGCCACGTGTGTGGACAGGGTGTTATAAAATTTATATAACTTCTTTGTTTGTATATTTTATATTACGAGCCCCTCGAGCGCTCTATTTGTGACGCAGCATATTAACGCTTACAAGTCGTGAGTGTCGAAAGGATTGAAATGTATTGTTGCCACAGGTTGCAAGAGCCTTAGTTAATCGCCATTCCACTACTTATCGTCAATCCTTTCACTATCAAAGGAAATAATGAAATTACATACGGTTTCTCTATCATTAATTATCATTATTAATTTTGATTATTCTATTATGCATTGTTTTGAGGTATATGTCGATATCTGCGTGAAACGGCGAAGGAAATGCGGGATTTGATTTAGATTAAAGCGCGATGGAAAGAAACACTTCGTCGGCATGTAGGTACTTGGTATATCGGCGCCAATAATCGAGTGAGATTATCGTCGACGATCGACGATAGCCCGACCGCGACGCGTCGGAGTTCGGCCCTGCGTTTGCACCGTCATGATTCCGACGACGGAGACTATTAGAAAGTCGAGCCGCGTGTTACGAATGCGGCGAAACACACGGGTCTCCGAGCGGTGAATTTCATAACGAATGGCAGCTCGGAAAAATTAATACGCGTCGCTGCCACGAAGTCGTCACGTTCGCACTTTTGCAGTAAAAAGAGAAAAAGAAAAACGCAGTGGGAAATGTGTGCTGTATTTTACGTTCGCTGCTACTTTCTCACTCACGTGTTTTTATTGAATATGTCGTCGTCGTTTTTCGAAAAATTGTTGCGTGATAAAATCGACAAAATGAAAAGCTGCGATGAAGAAGATAAGGAATTAACTTCTAACTATTTACTTGCGAATAATGAGAGAGAAATATTTTTACAAAATCTATTTTAAATGATATAAATATTTGTTGAATATAGAGCGATACACAAATGAGACATTTTAACAAGGATATGTGAAATATTTAAATTTAAAGTATTGTTTACATTCGAGAATATTAGGACTTAATCTCGAATAATTTTTCTTAAAGAGCTAAGATAAAAAATTTCAATTAGTATTGCTATTACTAGTACTACTTGTGGCGATTGTTTTATCCTCAATAATCGATTTCACGAGTTCTAAGGAGAACAACAAGACCGCGTGTACACATTGTAGTAATCTAATAATGACGATGGATGACATCATTGGTGACAAACGGCACGCTCTCGTTTGATAGCGCGTGAATTTCATGTTTACCGGTGCGCGGCTATAAATATAAATGAGAACGTTGATGGAATTTTTCCTCCGCGGTTGATTAACTGGCGGCATTTGCGTAGAGAACGCGAAACTGATGACGTCAATCATGGTGTTATCACGAATGTAAAACTTGCGTTGAATTTTTTATTTCTCTTCTGGCAACACGCCAAGGAAAATTTAGGAAGAAAGTGTGAAATTTTGTTAATGCTTTATGAACATTTGCCGCAGACAAGAATACAATGAACTCTCATGTTTCATGTTTTATCTGAACTGTTAACGACTAACGCAACTCGATTTCTTGCGAAAATATTGAAAGTCGGACCGAGTAAATCTTGTTTTGGATCGAGCAAGTCACTGTTTCAATAATAAAGATGAAGTAATTTAGCTTCTGCAACACTTTTAGAAATTCGTATGTTGAAATTGTAACTTTTTCTATCTATAGATTTGTTATGTTGTTTTATACGTTTCTTGGCAATTTATTTTTCCGGATTGACGTGCTGATCACAGAGTTTGCCAGCAAAAAAACGAGATGAGAATGCTCGATAAAATGTTGACTATATGCAAGGCGGATGATAAACGATTTAGTCAATTAAGAACAACGGGAAACTATTCGAGGTCGAAGGGACCGCAAGACAGCATTGACTGTATGAGTTAACTGACCGATCTCGGTAATTAATTTAAACACTATCATTATCACGCTCTCGAGTGCGATAATTCGCGCCATCCGCAGATTGTAAATCGCGATATGCCACTGCATAAAACTGTAATAGGGCATTCTTTTCTCTATCCTATTTCTACATACACTTGTATGTACACATCCATTGTTTATTCCGTCGTCTAGCTTTGTTTTGTAAAGCGTTCATTAAACCTGGCCGCGACCCAGACTCTGTATCTTTCCTTGCATCTCGCGAATACTTGGCAGCCGATACCTCAATCGGGAGACGGCACGTCCAGAATAAGGCGCCAAACAACGCAACAGCTGCTGTTTGTTACTGTTGCTTAATAGTCAAGCGGCCAGATTTGTCGATGCGATGGCTCCCAATGCTATCTCTAACGCGAACGAGCTTACCGCCGCGTGACGCGAGCGCATTTTTGCATCGTAATGCAGTTATTCTCAAGATTTAATCCGTTCTTCATCTTTCTTGCCGCTATTTTAAACACGCGCGAGAAATATATTTGTTTTCTCGTAAACCGGTATTTGACTCTACACAAGATTTTTTTTATAAATGTTTTGATATAACAAGGAAATACGAACTCCTACTTAATATCGATATTCATATTTTGGAATCTAATTAAAATATAATTTTAAATTATTATATTTTATTTGCGATTGTTAAACTAAGTGAAGTTATATATAATATTTTGGAATCGACGATTTTTGTAACACACCGTATATATAAAATGTTTCAGATTTATCATATCTTCTTTCACTTGCTAAATCCTTGATCTTTAATGTGGCATTTGATTTTTGTTTAATGAAAATATTTCGCGACATAAATTTCTGAATAGTCAGATAACAAAAAATTGAGTGAATTTCTGCATATTAAGCTCCAAAAAAATTGCAACCGGATACTAAAACTTTACTCTTTCTTCCGGATATCTGGCAAATGAAAAACGAAAGCGAATAGCAGTAACTTCATTATGTCTCGTAAGACATTCACTTTTCGCTCGCGGCAAATCGTTTATTTTGCACGCGGAAGTTACGGTTAAACGTCGTCGATTAGTAAGATAGAAAGTGAGTCAGCGATCGATAGCAATGATTATCTGTCTAATAATTCCCGACGAACTGTCAAAGAAGAGATTAAAAGATTGTCGCTTGGCGAATGATAGGATTGATACACGGCACGAAACGTGATACAATACGGGAATGATAAACATTACGCGTGAAGTATCTTCATATTGAATTTTTGAAGTATAAGCATATTGAATTTTTTACTTTATCATTGATAGCAGTATAATTTAGCGCTGATCTTTGAACTTTTGTATTGCAAGAATAATAAGAAATTGCAATTTAATACGTTAAAATAACATATTGAATATCTTTTTAATTATAATTTATACTGTATGTATCTTATATTTTGCACCAATATTGCTAATTTATTATAATTAAATATTATTGATTATATAACAATTAATATTAGTTTTTTATATATAATCAATATTATATGTAGAGAATATTATTGAAATATATATATAATACATATACATATATGTATATGTATATATAATATAGGATTTGATAAAAATAAAAATAAAAAATTTATTTTTGTAATAATACTTGATGTATAATGTTAATTATATGTAAAAAAACTATTAATATTAACTATATGTAATAATAAAATTATTATATGTATTTAATTATATAGCTAAAAATATTTTTCTTCACGATAAAATGATAATTTATGAAATCATTTTTAATTTTTTCATATATCTATAATGATGTTATAATGCACGACCGCGCCATGCATTGTTTACGATTTAGGAATTTATAATTATTGCGTAATGATTATTGTGGCGTGCGACTTGACTCGCGTTATGCGCGCCGTAAAACGCAGCCGAAAAATTAATCCCTGCGTTTAATTGCCATTCCAATTTAATGGCCTGTCTCATCGATGAAGGCCACGATTTCGGCGGGTGGGCTTTAATTAATGAAATGGATATACATAGAGCCGTCCGCCGGAAATCGCGCATGCCAAATAAGTCGATCACCTCAAAGAAACGCTCGCTGCAGATGGTATTACGGATCGATAAAGCGAAGTCGATTAACGATACGCATAACGAGACGTGCGTTTAAATTGCGCAGCAATGTCATGCATACGCGCTACGAATACGTATACATTTGTTTCAAATTATATCGTCCTTCGAGTATGATTACAGCACATCGCAAAATGGCTAGGAATGTCTCAATAGGCTCTTGAAAAATTCCCCCCAAAAATTACGAAATACTACAATTTTCAACTTTTTCAAATTAAAGTTATTTAGTTATTTAAAAAAATTTTTTTTAATTTAATAATTTTTTCAATTTAATTAATTTTGAATTCTTATTGGTATTAATTAATAATTAATGTTCTGGAAAGTAGTGGTAATCAATAGTGCGTTTATATTTTAAAAAGTTTAATTAATTAACTGACTATCTGTGGACTTTATTCATTTATATATAATGATGCAGTAATTAACTTAATTCATTATTACATTTAGTCTCGTGATACATTTTCTAGAAAGTATAACGTAATTATTGTAGCTAAAAGTTCACGTCTCTCATATGGTGTAGAAAAAAATATTTTTTTAGCTCAGAGTCCAATAACGAAATAGTCTCATTAATGATATTTTTCTTCAACCTTCGCACAATCTTCCGATACAAACAGGAAAGTGTTGTTTTAACCTCGTTTGCCAGTTTCTTCCTGAATTAATTGAACACTCGTGTCGATTAGGCGGAAGCTAAGATGTCCTTGGTTGTTCTTCGAAATTTATATTTCCACGGAGAAAAATGCACCGACATTACGCGATTCGAATAATTCATTTTCTCTCTTTATTTATATACAACAATCCTATCGCATGCAACTCTACGAGGATTTATTTGAGAGATACACAAAAGGAGAGAATATATTTCATTAAATATTTTTTCTATATACATACTACATTTTTCAAGACTTATCTCGAAGTATTATCAGGAAATATTTTTATTGGAAGTTTATAAATTACAATTAGTAAGAGAGAGTAATGTACGCGCATATGATCGAAAACAAATAGTGAATTATTGATTTACATTACATATATATATAAAATATATATGACGCTGATGTATTATACGCAGAATGTAGATTGCATAAATCAAGTTTCTAATGTAAGAAGATCTTTGGTATCTTCGTGAGAATGAAATTCCCTGTTACGTTTCTCGTTCACCTCCTCTTCTTCCGTTTACGATTATCGGCATTTCCGCTTAATTTGTAAGACGATAACACGAAGAGTACATTGCACGCCTGACGATCCGTTTACAATGGAATTTCCACGTCACTTTGAGTCACGGCGGATAATCAACAAAGAATCCCGTGCCAATATTATTTAAGAGCGATTAGAATGTTAATTGTAGACGGAAGAATTGTTCGATGAGAGAATAATAGATGCTATATAAGCAAACATTGCATTCTAGGATAGGATTGATTGATCAAGAAATAATTTGATATTATTGTGTGAACTTGAACTATTTATTTTATAAAATATCCCGTAAAAGTATTATTATTTTTTACATAATTAATTTTCTCTTTATTATACTATTTCTTTAATTATAAGGTAGAGCCTATTTTTTAATTTCTCTACTATTTTTTTTAATGAAAAATTCTAATATATAATTATATATATATATATATATTTAGATTTGTTATAGGGATATTCTATATCGTATTCTATTTTTATTAGCCGTGCGATTAGGCTATTTATTTCAAAAATAATAGTTTTCATGTCCTATATATGTATATATGTGATACTCTAATCACCTTTCGTTCCCAGAACAATTGACGTCTCAAATAGCATTTCCGCGACAGTACCATACATTACGCCGATTATATTATACGGGCGCGGTTACCTCATAAAGTAACGCGATTTGGGGGCACACGAACCGGCACAAATCGAGTTTATCCTTTGCGAATTCTCGGAGCCCCGCCTCGTTAAAACAACGCCGACAGCCGGCGGAGTTTCCGTCTCGGCGGGCAACGGTTGTCCCGAACAACTCGATTGCTTCACACACACAACACACACAAAAAAAAAACACACACACAAATACATACACACATGCATCTACACATTCCGCACTCTCTTTCTTTCTCTTTCTAAAGTTTACCTTTCGGAGTTTGACGTATATATCGATCCGTCGTCGTTGAGAACGACGGAATTTCATTCTTGCGGTTCCTGAGTGATCGTTTAAACGAGTCGGACAACGAAGGGGAAGAACAGATCTCTCCATGTTGTTGCTCGATGGAAACACTGTATTTGCTTCGCCGGCTCGTTAGGAAAGAACGGGGGGAATTCACGTCTTTTCAGTTTTAATCGGATTTCCTTCGTATGTACCAGTGACGAATTTCGAACCTCACAAGTGCTTCACGATGTGCGATTAAAATGACATTTTCCATTATGAAGACATTTTCCATCTTATTGTTAAAACATGAACGATTTATCTTTTCGATACGATAATCATAATAATTAGACATACGATAACGTATCCAAAACAATGATGGAGAGAAACGGATAGCGGACGCGCAATAATACGATCCGTTTTACGAGGTATATAAAACACGGACAACGATATCGATTCATTCGCTACATAGGAACATTACGAAGCCGCGTATTATTTAGAAAAACGAAAAATACTATAACCGTATAATAGCGGCATTATCGCTCCCGACGGGAGCGTTGATATTATCTCGTCCACACGGTGGAATATTGTTTATTGTCTATAAATCTTACGAGCAACTCCTTCAAGTTCTCTCTCGGAAAATAATAGCGCGCGCGTCTGGAATAATAAAAGATTTTTTTGCTATTGCCCGGATTATTTTGCGGAACGAACGTGCATAATGAAGTCTCGTAAAATGTTGAATTTTACTTGGATCGCATTGCGTTCAATTCGGATTCGCGAGACGGTGCGCAATGTATCGCGAAAGGAAATCATTTTGGCACGATGCCCCAGTCTTGCCAATTTGGCGACGCAGCAGCTTATGAAATATGGTAATAGGAAAGTAAAATCAATCCGCGCGATAAAGCGGCGTATTTATTACATAGTTGGACATGAATAAATAGCACAGCTCACCCAGTTGCGTTATTTTATGCACTCCGATTTAAGAATTGAAACGTGTAAAACTCTCGACATTCCGCCTTCTCTTTCTCTCTGCCTCTCTCTGAGCGATGCATTTTAGAGCGATACGATTCTACTTTGATTACACATTTATAATTTGTATGTTTTCTCATACGAAAGAAAAAACAAGATAAAATTGTCAATTTTAAACACTACGCAAATATGAGTAAAGCGTCGTTTCCCAATTATTGCGCTTTCTTCCTCTTCTCACAATCACAGTATAAATGACGTGTCACGCATCTCTCATTGAAATGAACGGTTACATCGCGCCGTGTTACGAAATAATTCCTGCGCGATTCGCTCGAGCAGTTGGCTTAAATCTAATTGCGATTATCATCGTTTGACGTCGCTCAATTAATATCCGCCGACAGTGAGTCGTCTTCGCGATTTCCGCGGGGTATGGATTCCCCGGAAGGATTCCCGTGATTATTGCGTATTTGACGTAACGTTCGAAGCACCGCGAGTCATCCGGGGAATACAGATGATCCGGCGGACGCAGGTGATCGCAAGAAATGTTGAAATGTAACACGCGCGTTCGTATACCACCTTTCTCTCTCTCGATGGAGGCCTAAAATTCCATCGCGTGTAGAAGAAGCGGGTTTTTTCTTTTTTTTTGCCACTCGTACGCGCGCGTGATCTCGGTCACGTAGTGCGCGACGCGACCGATGCGTAGCTCGAGAAATTTCTCGCCGATGCACGTACCGTCTGTTACTACTGCGTTCAACAGTGGCGTATTATCGCGCGTACACGAAAGCCGTTTGATAAATAGCGTCTTGGCATAAGGAGTCGATCTTGAGGCTTCTCGTCCTTCACTGACGTCATATTGAATTATGACACGAGATGATAAAAAAAACGCAATTTTTATGGGTTTTTTCTTTTTTTTTTCTTTTTTTTTTTTAGAAAATACTTGATTAACAAGAAAAGATGTGTATGACTAAATTATCAAGATTATATCTATTTTTGTTCTCTCTTATTGTTAGTATCAATATGATAGATATAACGTATATTGGCGTCAATCTGTCTTTTATTATTGCCACAACATATGAAGCTGAAAAAATTTCAATGGAGAACGCCTGTAAAAATATCTGTCCGCGTTGTACACATTTATTTGCAGTTGCCTACTTTCAGGCGTTATTATTCAATTGTGATAAACGAAATAAAATGAATGAATAAGTATTTTTGAAACACCGTTCGAGATTGCATTATCGAGATTTATTGGATCATTTTCTTTAATGGATATTTACATTATCTAATCTTTTTATTATCATTCGATTTATATTGCTACATACAATTCTAACAAACTGCAATCTCGTTAATAAAAGGAGATTTTAGAGGAATATTGTATCTGCAGATTTTATACAAATTCTTCTAAAGTAAACAGCACTTTGAAGAAATATCGCAAATTTCCGGTTCTTCATGCTCAAAAGGGTTGAGAAATTTACATGTCGGCGAGTAAATATTTCCGAACGCGATTACGCCTTAATCGTCGTGTTTTCGTTGAAAGTCTGGCCGATTAGAAGGCTTGACATTCGCGGTTTTATTATTTATATCGTCGATGGTCGAGAATTCGCAACAGTGGTTTATTAATTTTATCGGTTTCTCGACTCCCACGCCGATTTTCACGAGTGAATTACGCGGTATCTCATCGCACGCGAATGAGGTACGTTCTCGGCAAACATCTTGGCGGCTTTCAATTCCTGTTGCTGAAAAATCGCGAACGTTACCCGCGCGACACCGCGAAGTATTACGCAAATATTTGTTTTTTTTGGCGAAGTAATGCTGCGAGCGTGAAAGCGGCGAGCGTGTAAACAAGAACCATCGCGAAATTGTGCCAAAGCTATTTATACCTGTCCACCTATATTTGTAATCCGGATCGGCGAAAACATCGCGCGCGTTAGGTCGTCTAATTAAATATCGTTCGATAATTCATTTTATTCCCACTTGAATGTCGTGCGATAATATTAATTTCGTTGGCCTTCAGATTGTTTCGACGGCTATTTACATTTCGTTCGACCAAATGCAGTAATTATTTAACGCAATTTATATTGCTGAATTGCATCAATGAAATGTAGCTTTTTGTACACAAGTCGCAGAGTTCATGCAACTTGTGCGATTAAAATGAAATCTACATCTAAAAGTACAATGTTATATTGTACGTTATTATTTTTGGTTTGCCTCCGTATTCAGATATACATCGTGTAAAAGTTCTGATATTTTCCAAAACATAAAATATTTTTTTAATTTTGTTCGATGTGCACGTGCGCATCTGTGGCGCGCTCGTGTTTTACTACCGAGTTATTACCGAGAAGCTAAATATTGCATTAGCGCCGAGTGCTGAAATGACCATAATTTTGAAAGCATTTCTGACCGCATTTCTTAAATTTTTGAACAAGTTTGCTGTTGAAAGGATCCATATTTTTATCGCTTAATTCATCGTCAGTAAATAATTTGATTCTTTGCCTGGTATAGATAATACATTTATCCTCGCGCTTTTTGCTCGCAATGTAATTACATCGACGAAAGACAGAAAAAATTGATAGTTGCGTATCTCGAATTACGCAGTAATCTGAAGCTTTTTTTAAATTGAAGATTGATAAAACTACGCATTGCTTTATTTCTTTCTGTCTTATAATATCTTTACGAATAAATAAAACCTTAAATCGTAAAAAAGAAAAAATAATTCCTTTTTATTTACTAAAAATCAGTCCGAATTTACCATGGATGGAAAATTTATATCGATTATAAAGTTCCTGTAAGTTATATTTTATTGCGAGAAATGTCCAAATATACGTTGTTTCGAGGAGAGAGTGAATTTCCTGGCATCTGACAATTGAGAGACGCTGCTTCGGAGCGCGTTGCCACTAACGAGCAAACTCGCTAGGCCGCGCCAATGTAATCAAATTAAAATGTCGGATGCAATTAGCGTGGGAAGAAACATAGCACCTCCCATGAGCACACGCAAGTGCACGCAGTTGCTACTTCTCTCAAATTGACCGAATCGAGTGCAGTCGCCGTCGTTCGAAGTGTGACTGCATTTCCGTGATTCGCGTGCATTGTGCGCGCGGATAGCACGCTCGTTCCTCTCAGAAACAAAGCCTAACAAAGCTGCATGTGCATTCAATGGAATGTTGCACTGTTAATTTGATCGAAAATTTACATCTTGCGATTATAATTTAATTTTTATATGTCTCATTTTTAACTGAGTTTTCATGGCAAATGCTTTTTACGCAACCCATGCTTATTTTAAAATTTTAATTTTACAGTTTCTGCATATGCTGCTGACATTTTTATTTAAATGATAATGTTATTACGCTAAAGCGAATATTTTAGAGAAAATAACGTCACGGTATTAATGCGCAATTTTATTCATGAATAACAAAAAAGAGAGAATTTCGAATTATTACATAGGTAATGTAGTAAAATTTATAGAAAGAAATAGAAATTTAGTTTTTCAAGCAAATTAAAATTTATTAACTTGTAAAAAACATGCTATACTTGTAATCGCATGCTTGTATATTACAAATTATAACATCAAGCATGCAAAGTTGTTTATTAAATTCCGCGAGAAGTTAAAATACTTTTAAATATTCTATGTGAAAAATTATTTTCTCGGGGAATTAATTACTTTTCAAGCACATACGCAAAGCTTACTTTTTCTTTTGATTTAATTATAATTTAATTTTTTTAAGCCCTGCTGCGCACGTAGATTGCATGTGTTCTCACCATCCTTGTTTTGGATTGTTTGTTGCATCTCAGGTCCAGGCGAATGTCCCAGGATGTCACGACTTCTAAATCGACGGAGAACCTCTCAATGTCTTATTTCAGGTACGCAAAACGCATACATTTATCATCATTTTATTTCATTTTTCTTGAACTTGCACAGTATGAGCTAATTGTAAGTATCATAGATAGTTGTGATGATTATTGTCATTGATGTTCAGATTGTAGTATAATTACAGATTTTTTTACATATAAAAGAAATACAAATTGTACATAAAAAACATTAATGCGAAAAAAAATATTAATGAGTTTTTCAAGAACATTTTTTTTCATCGACGGTAAGTCTAGCAGTAAGAAATCTATATAGCGGTGATAATACTGATATGCTCATCTCTTGACATTCTATTAAAGTGTATCCTTTTTTACGTATTTTTGGAAAGTAATTATTGGAACGCGTTTTTAAATACGCGTTCTATAAATATCAACCAACGAACGGTTTTAGAGGAAATCACCACACAATTGGAATATTTCAATGAATTTGACGAATGAATCATTGCTATGATAATACGAGTTCATACACCGACTCTTTCATTCATGTTCGTTTTCTTTTTTTTTTTCCTCTTTTTCTTTCACGAAGCGTTACGCTATGTCACGTTATTCAGATCTATTCGCAGAAATTTCAGTGGATTTTATCTTTGTCGGCCCACGCGTCCGCAGACCACTCGACTTATGGAGGTAACTCGCATGATTCGCATGGTTCGTTGCATCGTGAAATTGCGTGAATCGCGTTTTGTTATGGCTCGGCGAAATTGCCTTTACACTTGAGCGTTTTACAAATAGTGTCGCGTCAAACTATTAGTCTCTATCTACCCGCGTGCATACATCCCGCAATACGTTCTGCGGAAATAAGTCGCGACGAGTGGACTCTATTAACTTTATTTTCGAATGTATTAGAGACTTAATTCCACATTTCAGGAATATAAATTGTAAATAGAAATATCTTTTCATTGTATATTATGATATTGCATATATAATATTTTGTGCGTGTGTTTTCCATTGTGCTTTTACAATGTTTTAAATTATCGTAATTTCTTTAAAATATATATTAGACAAGTTTTAAAAATTAATATCGTATAATTTTATGGAAATGACAAGAAATTGATTTTTAAAAAATGTTTGGAATAGAGTGCCTGCATCTCTCGATTTATTCTCGTTTTATTCAATCTTTTTCGATCTATTTCTGCAAATTTCCCTTCGCTCAATCAAATTTGTTACCCAACGAGCTCAGGTTATAAACGAGAGCGAAGTTATTTAACGATCACGTTTACTCTATTACAGGAGCAAGAGCCGTAGCGTGGATCATGGATTTACGGCACCCTTTGATTTGGATACTTTGCGGAACAAGGTCGAAGGACGCTTCGAATCTGTGGATAAACTCGCGAAAGGTGAGCATACGTTATTTTTTATTAAATAATTAATAGAGATGATTGCGTCGTTTTCTATGTAAACCTTATCGGTCTACATATATTATCCCATTTAACTGTACAAGCGTTACTATAATGATGGAATCATTTTATCAAGGACTGTAATTAATCTTCCTGTAAATCATAAAAGTTAATTATATTTTGTCTAGCAAAAATATGATATCTAAATTTGAAAGTTTATAACGATCAAGACTATCTGGATCGTATTTTATCTACCGTATAATTTTTATTACACGGTGGATTTAATATTAAGCAGCTGCGACAGCTTTTTATTATCTTCGGACGATATGTCACCTCATGAAATATGCTCTTTCCTCAATAAATTCAAGTCAGTGCGCCGCTCTATCGAGAAGAGATCGTTTAATAAAATGCGGTATCCGTCAATGTCACGTATAGAAGATTCGCCCGTCCAATGATCCGCGACAGATCCGATACGGAAGTTCTTCGGCAGATTGGCAAATTGGATAGGCTGACCATGATGGTCACGTGTTCTAGACCAGACGAAGGTCTCCGGGAATCCGGGCTGTTTCGGGCCGCGTGCAACCTTACTCGGGCGAGTTACATTGACTTACTTTCTCAAAGTGGCACAAGTGCCACGTGTGATCGATCGCCCTAACCCGCGCGTACTTCGAATCGACGCGGGTTATCAACGCCGGCGCGTAACGGAGAACCTAATGAACACTAATTGACGCGCGGGATTTAGGATAAAATGGTATGGTAATTAATGAAGCAGCGTTTCGACGAACGGTACGCCGCGATCCAACCGTGAGAGGTCGATAGAATTACGGGCAAGTGGCAAAACACACAGGTGTGTAGGTTGTCGCCCGCAGATAATTTTTAATCGGGATGAATAATTCAGAAACAATGAATAATTTATTCATTCGTTTGATGTAACCGGACAGGATGTGGGATGTATATACTATTAATTTATTTGAACGCATTTCTAATAATTGTTTATCGATGTATGTATTCTTTCTTTACTGCATTTACCGGTCAACATTAATCGTTATGAGAAAAATATCGTAAAAAATGCAACTTTGTAATAATTTATTTTTATTTATATAAGTTTATCATGAGAATTAGATATATATACATATATTCATACATTATACATTATATACATATATTGTGTATGTATGTATGTATGTATGTATATGTGTCTTTGTGTGTGTGTGTATGTGTTGTCATACCTTTATAATATTTGATTTATTTATAATATTATATTTACATTTGTGGCATATAGAGAGATTTGTGCGTTTTCGAATTACCTCATCGTGCTATGTTCTATTTCTCGTATGTGAAATTGCCTCGAAAATTTAGATTCTGTCTCGATGGCCCCGCAAGCAGTTTATTAAATCCTTCAAGCATGTGAATAACCCAGATACCAATGCGAACATTTATATCATTCACCGTGCATATGCGCACGCGCGGACGTAGCTTTAATAGGAGCCGAGGGTTCACCAAGAGGGACAATTGTTTCCAACTATCGCTAGAAATTTATCTCATTACCTGCATCAGCCGTTTGCGGAATTGCACGTCTGAGAAATAATTCGGTCGACAGTCTAATCTTTCGCGCTCGAAGTAATACAATATGCTCGCAACGATATTATTAAATAAATCTCGAAGAATAATTTTTATTATTGCGTAAATTTATTAATATTATTACAATATTATTATTGAATATTTTATTTCTCGGGATTAAATTAATCCGATTATAGCAGCTCAAACCATCTATTATTAAATATTTCATGTTATATTAATTATTTAATTTTGTTAATGCTTTAATGTTATAATATCGATTATATATAGTTGATCATGGTTCCTTCAAGATTTAATCTTCAACACGATTATAAGCAAAAATTATTCCGTAAGAGAAAAAAAAAATGAGAAAAACTTCGAGAGTAGCAATATTCTGAGCGCGATGCAAGCTGTCGATTACATTGACGTTTTTATTGGAATCATCTCTGGGGATATGTATGCACATGTGTGCAATTGTTTACATTGTAACGACACTGGTTGCGCATAGGCTGTTCAAACATTTATTATGCCGTGCACGAATATCAAACCCATGAACAAGCGAGGCTATGAAAGTTTCTCGGAAGTCGAAACGACGAAGGAATAAACCGACGGAAATTTATTCGTATTAACAAACACATTCGCCAAATATATAGTCTTAACCTTCACCTAAGCGCGCTTAAATATTCCGCTTCGTTTCTTTCTCCTCTCTTTTTCAAACAGCAGGATCTGTTTTATAGATGAAATAGGCACACATATTTGGGATTCGATTATTTTTAGCAGTTTTGAGACAACATTGCGCAGATGGCAATAGTTCGTTACTATCAACAAGTTATGTATGTTTCTATTTTAATTTGATAATATAATTTCGTATTTAAGGAGTAAGAATAATTTAAATATAATATTTCAAGAAAGTCGCTAAGACTCACATATACTAAAAAACTATTTGTGTATTATAATGTTGTAATATCAATGATAATTTTATATATAATGAGAGACAATATATTAATATGACACTTTATCTTGTAAAATTGTAAGGTTGTCTCGTAATGTTGTTATTATAAATTATCTCGTAAAGTTATTATTGAATATTATTCATTCGTACATGAATTAAAAGTGATATAAAAATTTCATTTGTTTCTTATTCTCTCATATATTGTCATTATATATTGTCATAAGCTTATAGTAGCTTATTCAGCACGTGCGACGACTGACGACTGTATTGAGTTGCTTAAAAGCAATTATCTAAACGCTCCTTTATAGGACACTAAAATCTTATGTTTGTGTTACATAATACATAATAACTACATATATTATAGGCATGTTTGCGCGAAAACTCGATTAGTTGACAAAAATAGGATCACCGTCTTAAGTATTTTATTATAATCTATATTTAACTATTGATAGACTATTATTTATGCAATTTATTGCGATAATACTACTCGTAATCGATTCGCAAGAATTGTGCGAAGTTATTCGGTCATTTCGCAATATGATCGATCTGACCGATCCTATCCAAGAAGTCATTCGGTAATAAATCTCGCAATCAATTACGCGATTTATTGGCGCCGAGGAATAGGCGCGATCGAATAGTCCCGCCAAGAGTGACGTCAATCCGATCCATCATGGCGATCAGCTGCGCGGAATTGTCGGAGTCGCGACCGTGGTTTATCGTCATATTCGTAAATTGTGAAGTGTCCGTTGTTGTGTACTGGTCATCGTCAGCATCGCTCGGACTCGGACAACTAGTTACATCACGATCGTTCCTCTCGCACGTCGATCGGCGACACCGGAAGACTTTTCTGAGCTGTACGCGCGCGTTTATTAATTGTTCACGTGATCTCGTTTGACCTTTCGCGCAGTTTCAGTCGCGTGCGGATGACGGTTGCTTCGCTCGTCCGAAAATCGTGAGATTATCGTAAGAAACCGATGTCAGAACTCTTATCTCGCCTTCATTATCATTTTCGCATGATAAGTGTCACCTGTTAAGTCAAGTCCTCGATTCTCTTCGCGCAGTGCCGTTTTTATTACATTATCAGTCAGAGTGACTTTATTCCCAAACATTTTGCGATTCTATAAATGGACGATGTGCATAGCAATAAATGTGCAATGACGATTGTGCGGTTCTAATTGACCTTCAAAGTTTTGAATGAATCATTGTGAGTCCAACGAGTAAGCAAGAGACTTTTTTAAATTATATAGATTTATTATTAAAATTACTAAATTCTTTATTAATGATTTGGTGCAAAAGTGTGTCTATAATTTGTAAACTACATTTTTTACGCGTATATAATTTTATATTTAAAATATACCTTATAAATTATGATATTATTTTCATGTTATTTTTGCACTGAACTCGTTAATATTACAAAATATATGAAAATAGTAAAATTGAAAAGAGAAAGCAAGAGAAAAATGTTTTATCTACACTCAAAATAGATATAGGAGTGTTAGGAAAGAGTATAAATATTGAAATAAATTTTTCGATTTTTTGATAAATCCGAATCAATATCAACTAAAATGTTAATAAAATTTCTGAATGGTTATTTCCATCTTCTTTACCGCGCACATTTAGCCGATCGAACGAGAAAGTTTTGACACAGCCTTTTTTCACCGTAAAACATGCAAGTTTTTTGCATACCGCCAGTGACAAGGTCTGTGTGCCGGCAAGAGAAAGTGTTCCCTGTTTGAAACTTCGATTGTCTATCGTAATCCGTGTGAAAGATGCTTAATAAAATGATAGCTCAATTTTGCCAAAAGCTTATTAAAAAAAAAAAAAATAAAATTAACTTTTGATAAAATTTTCTATCATGCGAATATGTTAATTTTGAAAAAAATATATGAAATATATTTATTTTTATATATACTATAAATCATATTACTTTCTTTTATATTTAAAATATGTAATTATAATTTATTATATGATACATATATATTTAATGAAATATCTAAATTTATTTTTTATTTATTTGAATTACATTAGGTATTAATGTATTAGTTATTGAGCGACTTTGAGTGTAGATAAAATACGCGAGAAACCGAATAAGTCAATAATTATTATATTTTGTAGTTTTGTAAATTACTGTTGCAGAATTCTTTCAAAATAGGAATTCGTAACTTAATGTTTATTAACATTATCTTATTATTTTATTACACGTTTTTTAATATACCTTTTTATTTGCTTATTAATGAAGAAACGTTTATTATTATGTTTTTATATTTATCTTGAAGTATGGATTTACACTCGTTTTCTGATAATATAAATTACATAAAATTTATTGATAACAAGAATAATATGCATATATCATAATATTATTATTGAATGTTATCTAATTTTTAATGTCTATAAGAGATATATAAACATTAATACCACGTGCGTACGCTACTTTTCACTTATCTACAATCAGGCTTTGATTTCGACAATTGACATCTATCATTACGAAAACAAAGCACATATTTTATTCCATTGATATTGGCCAATCGGAGCATATTAAACGAAATATTAAGCGCGCAAGCGGATCGAGTGACAACACTGTCCATTTTCTGGTGATTCTAAAAAAAAAAGAAAAAGACGAGAAATGTTCCGGAGATGATGATGGTGGAATTTAACGTTCCGGTCATGACGGACTCGCATTGGGAATTCGCGGATTACGAACCGAGCAACATTCATATTTACGAGAAGGAGTTCCACGACTATGTCGTGTATTACGTGGCGCAAGAAGATTCACAGCTCTACTTAAGCAGTTTGCAGAATCTCTCAAATACAGGTACTCGAAAAATGCGGAAAAAATCTAGCGAAAAATACTTTTAAAACGAGGGTATGAGATATTCCACGTGTTACGACTGTGTTTCCCGTGTTTGTCCGCGCAATAAAAGTTTCGTTAACTTTAACTTTTCAAACTTTTCTATCTTGAAGATAGTCTTTCGTGAATTTCGTAAATTTCGTCTTACCTTTTAACTTACAAAAATATAAACTGATTTATTTATATTTAGTTAGCAAGTACGAGAGAAATATACTTTATTCCGTTACTTTAAATAGTAATATTTAATGAATTATTCGCTATTTTTTAGAACACTTTGTCGGATTTGTCATATTATAAATAGAAAGAATTAAAATTTTATTTTTAACATATTACGATGAATTTGAATAGAAACAAAGACGAAATATGTACATATATTTCCTACTTATTCGGGCTATAAATAAAATTGTTTTGGTTATATATAAATTTCAATATGCAATAAAATAAAGATATAATTGAAACATGAAAGAGAGAATATATATGAGAGCAGTATATATTTTTTCCCAAAAATCTGATAAAATGAAATAAACGCGTTCCTTGTTGGATTCAAATAGCGTTAAATTAAATGATTTTAAATTAGAAATTTCTTTTATTTCAATATAAAATATATTGCATTTGTAAAGAATGAAGGCTTTAAGAAGGATTTATTGAAAAAGTCATTCTGGCTTACGTATGTCCTACTTCTGTCAAGCGTTTCAATCAATATTAATTAATTTCACACATGTGAATTGAAATTATATTTGCGCCATCTGCGGAGAGAGAGGGGGGGAGGGAGGGGGGGGAGACGCGATAAAATATGCAAATTTGTAAAAGTATTCAAGTCCATGTGTCGTACCGGATAAAATAACGTTCCGTCAGCCTAGAGGTTATTATGCAATAGCAGGAATTGAATGTCAGTTGAAATTGAGCAAAGTGTCTGAATCATTTATCGAAGGCCATGGAGAAAAACAAATCTTTCAGATTGCTCTCATCGTGCGATTCTTCGTTGCTCTTTGCTTGTGGAACGCAATAGAGAAAATCTATTATTCTCCATGACCGTCGCGGAGAATAATAGGAAACGCGGCCGTTTAATTTAATATGTGAGTAATCTGACATTGGCATCTTTAATAGCTCTTGTAATTATATTAATTACATGCTCGCGAAGTATCTGTGTAAACACATTCTGGATTTATTTTTAAAATGATTACTTCAGTTTTAGTAAAATGCTCTGTCTGAAGTTCCGTATATCTTACTTTAATAAGAACGCAGTTTAACATGTATACATATATAACGAAAATAAAAATTTATTAGATTAATTGCTGATATCGAATTTTTTTGGGGAGGGGGGAGTATTATTAGTATTATATTTTCGGAGTAATGGTTACATTAAATCAAAAGAATACTAATTACGCTTATTTTTATAAAATGATAAAATAGATTTTAAAAACAATAACGGCAAAAGCATCGTGCTCCGTCATCTTTTTATCGCGCATATTCCGGTCGCGATGCTTTGATACCGAACTGAGTATTTAAATTGACAGTGATTAACCGTATTTGTCTGGCGCGCAGCAAGTTCACTCCCTGGAATGACTTTTGCGTAAACTGACACATGCTTTTGCCGCTTCGTTTATCATTGAGTCGCACCGACACTAAGTAATGCAATCAGATAGGCGGACCACAAAAATTAAATTTACACTCATATACACTTACCCGATACATTCTTATCTTTGTAAATATGTTGAACAACTCATTATCTCGCGTTTCACAGTTATTTTTTCCCTTCTCTTATGAGCGTATATCGATATCGACGATGCTGACATGCCAAGACTCGAAAAAAATTTGTCATTCTTCTTGCTAAGGAAAAATTTGTCTTGTATCACAGCGTATATCTTTTTCATGTTATTATTATGCATTTTGCCAAAGTGAACTTTATTTATTATATATTCTGTGACTATCGTGCTTTATCTGCTATATATAATAATATATTATCTCAGACACAGTAATTATCTAAAAATTATCTCACCTTGCTTGGAAAAATAAAATAAATATGAACAGGTGTCTGTTATATCTTCCCTTTGATATCTCTGCGTGATATTTTTAGGCTTATAGCGTGAAATAACTTAAAGTAAGCTTTCAGTAAGAATTTCAAGATTTTTGTAAAATTATCAAGTGTATTCTTATAGAATACAGTAATTCTTATAAATAAAATTAATTTTAGTCGTAAAAGAGAGGGAGAGGCATATTTATGATAGAGATATTTACGCAGTGAACTCAAACTAGTCAACTAGAGATAAATGCGCGAAATATTACATCCAGAGGCACTTTGTTTATCAACATGCTGTTCAAGGATGTAACGTGATTAAATCTGCCTTTTATACACAGATTCCGATAACGAGAGCAAAGATGGTTCTACGACGCAGGAGAAGAAGCATGGTCGCGTCTCACAGCCCATCAACACTATTGCCTACACGGTAAGTG
Source organism: Lasius fuliginosus (assembly GCA_949152495.1). Taxonomy (NCBI): domain Eukaryota; kingdom Metazoa; phylum Arthropoda; class Insecta; order Hymenoptera; family Formicidae; genus Lasius; species Lasius fuliginosus. The sequence goes on from OX424447.1 coordinate 10,506,919, forward strand.
TGCCTACATATACGTACATATATGTATATTAAGTGCCATAATTGAGTGTATATTAAGTTTTGGTATGCAACCATGCACTTGCACCATTTCAACGGGCAATCGAGTGTCGAGACAAGATGATTAGATGCCAAGGAGAGCGAACGTAACCTTTGCTCGAATGAATAAATACCCGTTTTATCCTTTTAATAAACATGTAGATTAACGTAATTGTTTCTTCATTATTTCAAAGAAAGATACTTCAGAGCTTTGAAATATGTACATATTATATATTTTAGCTACAAAAATTTATTAATATAAAGATTCATATAAAAGACCGTTTGAATACGATAAGGTCGATAACCCAAATGTGAATAAAAATTAAGGTTGTAACGTAGAATAACAAGTGTTGCGTAATATCATAAATATTTAAATAAGAACAGAATCTTCTTTACATAAGCTAAAATTCCATAGTACGGTACTTTTTGGTACCGTTTTGCGATTGTGAAGGCAATTTCATAATTGTTCGAAAATTTTCTTACGTTTTTTACAATGATAAAAATATCGGTGTTTGAAGAAATATTTTTTATGCTAAAACACACGCACACTAAAGTGATGTAGCGTAAACTTCATGCAGATTTTTACGTTTATCGAAACTGATCCAAAAGAAGCTGTACAAAATGTTAGCGGGAGAATTCGGGTTAACCGCGTCTATTACTCGCGCGCTTTGGTTATCAACCGCAGTTATCAGCATGCACGCGTGTTCCTCGACACAAGATACTTCGGTATGAATTCCAATTACTTCGCCGTGCCAGCGCACTCGCAGACTCTCGTTAGCGAAATAGTTTCTTCCTCGTGGATCGCGTTCGTGGCGAAAGGTTGCCCCGAGTTTTCAAGGATCGTCGTCCTTTACGCTATACGTTCCCTCGGAACTTCGTAGACGCGGGATAACACGAGATGGTAACTCGTACGCATTGCTGGAATTCTAGAACAACATATACATATACATATACATACATGCAAAGATCGCGGTCTGCACGATTCTCGAGACGACACGCGTTTACAGGGACACCTCGTTTCGAATAGGTGATCTTGATTCTCAAACCTTCCTGTTTCTAAGACACGTCTGATGTTTAGGCCGGTTCTTATTTTAAAGAACGTGGGTCTCGATTATCTCCGTTACTTCTCTAAGTTTTTCTGTAATCAAATAATGGATAAAAATGAAATGTGAAACATATATTACTACATATGTATATACTAACAATATGTATATACTAACTAAAAAGCTTCGATATTCTTCTTCATGTTTTCTTATATTTTTTTTTTCTGTTTACACGATAATCGGGTTATACTTACTTTGCGTTATCCACTACATTACAATCACGTCGATTGCCGATTTCACGTAGATATATATGTCTCCAGGGAAATTTCTCGATCGAACAAAACGCTCTAGAAAGAAAGCATCTCTCTCTCTTCTCTCCTATCTTTCTATCTCATCTAATCCTAATCTTTTTCTAATGCGGCACTTGTGAAAGGTTCGCTCCAGGGAACCGGAAGTCTGTGCGACATTCATCCGATGAGGAAATGAAGTTGCTGCACAAACTGCACTTCCTGATTCCCTTCGGAGCGAATAGAGCGAAGCGGAACTCCGTGAGACCGGTCTAGCTTGATGCCATTCCATTCCATTCCCTTCCAACTTCAATGAACATTTTGTTTTCCTTCTGGTGATGGACGAAATATTACTAGTTATTTAATTTTATCGGAACTAAATTGAAGAAATGCTCTTATAAGCATTTCGAAATAAATTCTGCAAAAACTTGACTAATTATACGCAATTCTTCTGCAAATATACACCTTATTCAATTTGCTCTCTATCGATTCTAATGATGATTATCTCGAAATACAGTCGGTTGTGTTTTATATGAAATTTATCAATATTATAATGTTGCATATATTAACGTTTTTTGATAATTAACACAAATTAATGTAGTAATGAAAAATGAAAATATTTTAGAACTTTAGAACTAGAAGGAAATATTAACTTTTGAGAATAAATCATATTCATCATAAACATTTAAGTGGTAAAACAATTAATGATTTCTATGTTTATATGTACGTAATATCAACGATGCACTTTTCGTAAGCCACGTAATGTTAATCTGTTGATGGGTCATTATTATCCGCCAGTCTTGATAACTGTTGGCGTTATCCTGTTGACGGCAGCGAAATCACTAACGTCGTAACGTAATCCCTGTGTCCTGATAATTACGGTGTCTGCAATCCCTTCTCTATTAGAACCCAGCTTATGTCGCCTATTTCGGCTCCCTTGCATCCTGTTGATCGATTAATGTCTGTAATCTGACAATCTCTCTTATCTTCTTCGAGCTAGCGACCTTAATGACGCTCGCGTACATGTTAAACAACAACAATTTCCCAAGTTTACGCTTATCATTTTATTAATTTTCAAGCGAATACGAGTATGTCTAAACCTGTGTTTGCCTTCGTATTAACGTTACTGCAACTTTGAGTTACGATAGGATTAATACAGAGAATTAGCTGTGGAGAAATCGCCTAAAGAGTTTGTAGAAACGCATTTATGCTTTCGCTTAACTTATCAAAGTAAATTTTCTAAGCAAATTTTTTTACTTGAAAGTAGGATAATAATTTTTAACTGAAACTTCTTAATCAACATTGCCACGCAACTTAACACAGTAAAATAAAAGTTGAATAGAAATATTTAATCTCGGCGTAATTAATTATCTTAATATACAATACGTAGCTTGTATGTGATGCATCATATAGACGAGAAGTAAATGAAAATAAATGAAAAGTTTTATAATTACGAAATATATTAATTTTGATAGCAAAATACTAATTTCAACGCTAAGATTAATTGTCGCAAGAAAAGATTACTTTTTAATCACGAATGCAGAAATGCACCATCAGAGGCAGACTGTTCTGTAATCTTCTAACTGTAAAGATACGCAAACATCAGGGATGCGGGAGATCAGCGAGCACGATAAAAGAGAGAAAAAGGAAGATAAAGTAAGAGGAGTAGAAAAAATAAGGGCACACAGGGGGAAGCTTCCCCCGCGCGAGAGATCTTTTGTGGTCTGGCAATTCTCGTTCAACGAAAACGATGATGAAGATTATAAAGCCGCGGCTAAAAGACGCGGAAGCTGAAACAATGGCCATCTCTCGCTCGTCTTCCAGTATTCTTCGTGGTTTTAGAAAGTATCCCTCCTCTATCTCGTCTTCCTTTTTTCTTTGCCTTTCTCGGCTCAGCTTCATCACTGCGATTTTCGCCTTTTATCCGTTTTAATCGATCTCTCGTTCCCTCTTTCCGCTGCCACCCACGCGTCTAATCTCTGCCAGAGAAATAGCCGTTCTTTTTCTTGTTCGGTTGCATATTATTAATGAGATGCGAACTAGAGAAGGAGAGGCCTTGAACGGCTTTCTCTATCATTCGATTAATCTCGATTTTTCTATACTTATTTGAAATCAAGAATATAAATAATCGAGATAAAAATTTATAAAAATGACGTGTTTGTTTTAATAAAAGTTAATTTGTTGTCCAATTAATAATTAAATTTTGGAAAAATATGAGAAATAAAACTAATTAAAATTTAAAAATTATTGAATGAAAATTTTCCGAGATATTTTTAAGAGGTAATAAACGCGTCACGCCAAGAAGTAAAAAAAATCATCATTGAAAACCATTCTTATTTAAGACAATAAAGAAAATAGAACACTACCGCACACGGCAATGTGTATAAGTTTTCTTTTCCAAAAATTGTAGATTTGAAATGCTTTGGAAATAAATGGCTTAATTGTTCGAGCGAGTAGCTTAAGCTCCGGGGAACTTCGCTGAAAAATGATAATAGCGAGGCAAGATTCTCGTGTCATAGCACCTAATGGAATTACGAGAACACTAGGAAAGCGGTAGACAACGCGCAATTGGAGAGAGGGTTGAAGTGTCGCAGAATAATTAACGAATTTCCCGGCGGGACATAAATCGCGTTTTAAGCGTCGGAAACCCTATTTTCCGCCGATGTTCGTGGAAAATGGCGAACTTTCCGACCGCGGGTGAGATTAGCGTCCGCTTGCGCGGGAAGAGACGAGCTTTTTAATTGATTTATGCCGACCCTTTTCCCGGCGCTATTGTTCAAGGAGAAAGCTATCGCGACAAATAGCCCGATTAGTTCGCGCAACAGTATTACATCGCTCGTGTACAGGTCGTTGCACACGAATTTGCATAAGAGACATACGAGCGAGCGTGACCTCCACAGCCGCACAACAAGGCTCTTTTTCCGAGAATTCAATTTTCTGTCGTCCGATATTCTCTCGAACGCGTTTCTGTCAGCTTATGTAAATGAGGCTGATGGCCTCATGCGCACTATCGCGGATGCGTGTGTGCGGGAAAAATGCATAGAAGGCTCAGATGCGCCCAGTAACGAAGATTTTATCAAGTGATCCTCTCACAGCGTCGTCTCGAGTATCTATATATATGTATATGTATTTAAATACATTCCCGCGAATCTTCTATGTGAATGCGAGTTGGAAAAGTGATGAAAGAGGATTTGTTTAGAGATCAATGGTTAAATAAACACACGCATTATTTTTTCGAAATACTTTATACATATTTCATTAGCATTACATATTTCATTAGTAATACCGCAGACATTTTCGTTCGGCGCACAATAATAAATCAATTCTAAATTATTTTACACTTGTCGACCATCCATTTTAATTATTATTCGATTAAAAGCATCGAAGCACTAGCTTTGTAAACGCGACGAAGAAATGATCTTTTTCCGTTGCTTTTACACGAGACGCATAGAAAAGACGTTAGACACGCGAAGAAAGTAATTCTTTCGAAGGCTCACGTCCTATTGAGATGCCTAATGACATGTTTGTCTTCGTAATTACAGGTGGGCGACAGAGACACACTTACGTCGGTGGCGGCGCGATTCGATACGACGCCGTCCGAGCTGAGCAAATTGAACAGGCTCGGAAGTACATTCATTTATTCCGGTCAGCAATTATGGGTCCCGACGAAAGGAGAAGGACGCCCGGCGGGCGGATCGACCACCGATGCGCCCAGCCCTGATCCTTGTCACGATCACGAGTCCCAGGATGATTTACCACCTGAAGAGAAAGGTGAGCGTCATTTTATTCCTCTCTGACACTATTGGAGTGTCGTAGATTGTTTACTCAAACTCTTGAAATCTCTTCGAGTTCATATTTAACGAATAATTACATTTATAAATCTTAATTATTTTCCTTCGCAGACTTTAATTTGTAAGATTTTATAGTTAGGATTTAGGACTCTGGAGAGGGAGAGGGAGAGATCCTATTTTTTAAACGTCTCTTGAAAATTTTGAAAACTTCTTCCGAGGAAGCATTATAAATTTCTAGAAAAAAATAATCTATTATTGTTTAGTGTGAAAAAGCAGAACACTACTTACGAATTATTATGTGTGCAATACATATTTCATAATTATTTAATAATAACAACAAACTTTTCAAGGGGACAAATATAAATTTGTTAATGATTCGGCCATTTATTTTGCACTTACCGCTTAATCATCTGCTGGATTGCTCTTGCGAAAAGAAGAAATATTGTTGATGACCTCTAAAATGTCCACTTACATTAGGTACAGGGTTGACATATAGCTGTCCAGCTGTCGAGTTGTCGAAGGACGACACGCTCTTTTTTCCCGCATTTATGACGCAATACACGAGGGCGTGCAATTAATGGCGATTTCACTCTTTCCCGTCTAACTTAGCTGATCCGACGACCCGTCCGATATCCGCCCGAGATCCTGTATCCTGTTGCGCATTATGCTAATGCGCAAGACAGATTTAATACACGCGTAGCGACGTAGCATGAATAATGCAGCAGGATCCGGAGAACAGCTATGCGCGCGATAGGCGCTATAGATTGACTCACTTGACTAGACACATAGAGAGAAAAGAATTGGGATATCGGTTATATTATCTGCCTATGTATATACGAAGTCGACCGCTTAAATGAATATTAATGCGTTACCACATCGCGCTACGTGTCTCCGAAAAATCGATACATAATGCTATTGTAACTAATACATTTGCTTTTTCACGTTGCATTACATCGCCTCCGGGAACGTGGAACTTACATACCTGTCGATTATCGCTGAAAGTAAATATAGACACTCATTCATTACGATATGTTCGCGTTAACTAATCAGGTTAATTTAGAGCTCGAAACTACGCATAATTTGTCAGAAATTGCGCATTATTTCTCATACTTTTAAATTATGTTTTATTTTTATCTGAATTCTAAACAGAGAGAGAGAGAGAGAGAGAGAGAGAGAGAGAGAGAGAGAGAGAGAGAGAGAGAGAGAGAGAGAGAGAGAGAGAGAGAGAGAGAGAGAGAGAGACAGAGAGACAGAGAGACAGAGAGACAGAGAGACAGAGGTGATAGTCTTGTAAGAATTAATTTTTTAGAGAATTTATTTAATCGATTAAACTGTCAGAAAATTTTCATAAAAATAATTAATATAATAATAAATGATTTAAATAGAGAAACTTAAGACAAAAATGTTTCAAAATTAATATATGAAAAAAACTTTTCGGGTTACATAAATAATCGTAATATGCATTTACGTAAAAAATATTTTCTGGTGCCTAATTATTCATAAATAATAGATAATTAATATTTATGTAAACGCGAGACAGAAAACACATTCTCTCTCTTTCTCTCACTTTTTGTTCATTCAATACTTACGGCGAATGCGATACGAAACTCAATTCCTGATGTTACACAATTTCGTGATTTACCGCTCGGTTATTGGTCCGTTTAGCGAGGACAATAGACAAAGCAAATTGTTGCGCACACTTGCTCCAACTTGAAGTTTATTTATGTCTTCTTCGGGTGGAATCGTGCTTTGTCACCGTTGCCACATCGCACTAGTTATACCGCAGCACGAAACATGCACACGCGATCGCAACATTCGCGCAACGTATGCACGGGTCGTCACGTTTTGCAACACCGACGGATTTGGAGGGAAGAGGACAATGCCGAGCGCGATCGCGATCTTACATCGTGGACTTACATCTTCTGTAATCTGCGACTCAAATGGTCGACACAACGCGCACCGCGAAAAACGCAATTACATCATAAAGGTAGCTTAACATATGTGTTCGCGTTACACAATTCATATTGCATATAAGAATTATCTCGAAATGTTCTTCCAAAAAGACTCAGATTGGTAAAATGGTCAAAAAGAGTAAGAACAATTATTTATATATTGTCGAGGCCACATTTTTAATATTATTATAAATATTATCTTTGTTAAAAATTTTCTTGTTTAATTTTTATTTAAGAATATCTTATACATTATCGATTGTATGTAAACGAAAAAGAAACAAAGATTGGAATATTTTCAATATAACCCTAGAGAGTTAAAAAATAATTATTTTAAATTATATTATATTAATTATAATTTATATTATTTTTTATTATTTTAAATGTTATTTTAAATTAAACCAGAGATTACTTTTAATTCTTCAATTTTAGGACTGTTGATTTTTCGCTTTATCACAATATTTTTTGGTTGTCATTAAACTCGCAATTCGCGAACTTCGAGAGTTCGACAAAAAATACGGGTTACCTGGTATATGATGCTCGATCAGCTGATCGTCCATAGCGCAAAACGTGCGCATACATACGTTACGTTCGCATTGCTGTGCGAACACAAGCTGCAAGCTAGTGTAATAATCTCTGACCGCAATGTCATGGCGGATGAAACAGATGATGAAATTACTGATTCCGTCGAAATTATACATACACGCGCCGTGCGTTGCGGCGAATAACGAGTCATGTCGGAACTTTCTGGATATGAGGTTAGGTTAAGTTTTCTCTGCGTGTGCAGGCGGGATTTAAAGAAGCATCATGACATACAAGTATGCGAAAACATTGTTAGATAATTGATATTGTGTCTCTTAAAAACCGCGAGACTTTGGATCTCTCTTTCTTTCTTTCAAGATTATTATCGTCAGTAGTCATTGCTTGAAAATAATCAAGATTAAACTGAAATTGCTTGTTATTATAATTCTTTTGTGGTTACAAGTGACTTAAGTTCTGTTGCACTATGGATTTTCAAAGTATCAATGTCACTCTTTTCATGTAATGAAATATATTGTACAATAAATATATTTAATATTTTTATGAATTTTATAAAATGCATATTTCCACTTTGCACTTATTTTCGCAATGTTATTTGATTTTGCAGAACTTTTGGACAATCTAAGACCTGTGTCACCAAAGCCAGGCCATATGGAACGCATAAAGACACCTCTCGGAACTTCCAGTGGAACTACAGATGAAGATGAGCAACCGTTTAGAGAAAGATTTCTGAAAATCAATGTTAGGCATATCACAGATGGCCAGGTAATGCTTTTAGTTTTTTTTTTAATATCTATTAATTTTATTTGATAGTTTTAACATTTCTGAATATTTCAATATTTTTTCAGGGTGTAGTTGGCGGTGTGTTGTTAGTCACGCCAAATGCAGTCATGTTTGATCCTAATGTATCTGATCCTCTTGTTATTGAGCATGGTGCTGAATCTTACGGAGTGATTGCTCCGATGGAGTTTGTAGTTAATGCTGCAATTTATTATGACATCGCGCATATGAGGGTCTCTCATACAGAGTCCGGCCATTTGGACAAAAAACCCGAAATTTATTACATGAAGAAACCCCAAATAGATAATCGTAAATGCCAATCTCCAGGAAAGGATGAGAATTTCCCTGAATTAGCAGGTGATGATAGTGAGAGTGTATGTAGCTGTGCAGAGAGAGATGGCGATGCTTTTCCAAAGGCCTTTGAGAGGGAACTTGTAACTCCCACCAATCTCCAAAGTGTAGGTATTCTTTTACAACGGTATTGATATTTATTATGTATAAGACAAAGTATTAAAGTTTTATTTTAACGAATAAACACTGTTTGTTATAGGAGGAGAATTCAAATTCGACCAAAGATAAAGAGAAAGAGAAAGATAGTAGTGACAAAGAATTTTGCAGTGGCGGCCAAGGTAGTAGAACATTAGAAGAACGCAGACGTTCCATGCTTGACCATCATTGGGCAGTTCCTAGTAAAGATCGAACATTTTCTGTTGATGACGAACAACAAGATTCATTAAATTCTGATAAGGTGATTATACTTTTAATGTAACAGAATTAGTATGCAGAATTAGTAAAATTCATAACTAAAATTAAATAAAATCAATATAAATAATTATTGCGACAGACGGAACCAGCTAAATCAAATGCCATTCCCGAGGACGAAGAAGGATCTCTAGTCAAATTGTCGTGCCATGATTCTGGTATCGATATCCGTGATCCTAATCCACCTATTCCGGTAGTTCAGCCTATACCATCGAAAAAAGTGTACTCAGATGCAGACATTGTCTTATCCTCGGATTGGGTCCCTCCGATAACGATAGCGCCAACGAATGTTACAAGCACGTTAGAAGCCGGTCCTACTCCTATTAATGGCAGAAAGAAAGCCAGCTCGGTATCTTTTAGCTTAGAGAGTAATGCAGAGGAGCCTGAAAAGGATGAAGAGCACAAGGAAGACGATAAACAGGAAACTCGAAGGAACAAGGTATATTACATTTAACATTTGCACCATGTGACAGCGCAGAATAATATCTTCTATAGATATATTTATTTAATCTAATACTTTTTTTTTTAAGATGCTAAAACGTCTATCATATCCGTTGTCCTGGATGGAAGGTTTAACCGGAGAGAAGGAAGATGACAGCAGCAAATCCATCTCTGACAAGGTACCGAGCCTTCCGAACAGCGCTGATTCCCATCACTCTTCTGTTTTCAGCAAAGTTTTCTCAAGGTGAACAAAATTATGTCACGTTACATTGACTTATTGACAAAAAAAACCTTGCGTTACTTCGAGTTACTTTAAATATATGATATTTTTACAACCGCTTTTATCTTTTCACTCTTCTATTTATCCGTGTTAAGAATGAGTAACGGTTCTGCAAGGAAGCGCATTTACTGGAAAAAAAAAAAAAAAAAAAAAAAACAACATTGCCGCGCTAATTTTTATTTTAACTTGCTTTTTGCAAACTTTTAGAATAATATATAGAGTACAAATGAGGTTACTCACACATAAGCAGAAAGTTGTGCCTTATGTAGATTGTTTTGTTTTTTTGTTATGAATAAAATTAACTTTAAGAGTTTATTTTTATGGCACAAGTATAGCCTCATTTGTTGTACATAGTATATTAGCTACTTATATAGAAAGAGCTTCTCACATATGAAAAGCATTACGGGATACAAAACTTGTGGAAGGAATATACATATAAATATGAAGGTACATTAAGAGATAATCAGTCTTAGTCGCTGTTTTCCAAAAAACTGACAACTATTGCGTGGTCAATTGTGACGAGAGAGAAACTTCAAGATGTTTATGCTTACATTGCTTGTTGCGACACGAATTTAGATATTTATTAACGCTTTAATGTCATTTCTGATATAACTAACAAAAAATATGTAATGGTGGTGGAAAAAAGCTCGCCGATCAACCTGGTGAGTGACTTTAGCTCCGGCCTGTTTGCTAAAACCCCCAGCGAAGAGAGTGGCGGTAGAGCGGGTGGAACTCCTCCGCTTACCGCCTCCTCTCTCTCCCAGGATTCCAGCAATTTCTCACCTGGTCCAGGAGGCCTCATCGGGTGAGTCTGGACCCGACATGACCGTGCATTGTTGTATCTCCTTCTTCCCACAGTCCTTCCTATTTTTATTCGATCTACTTGATCAATTTTCGTATCTGTACTTATTGATTCGTGAATGTTTTACTTCTGTATCTGTAGAATTCTCTCTCAATAAATCATTAAACGAACACTCTATATTGATTAAAGCTGTTATTATAAATATCATAGGAGCAATTATATACATACACATTATCTAACAATTATCTAAATATTCCGAGGATTCTACAGTTAAAATGCTTTTTTCCCTCACACACTTTTCCATTGTTTCTTAAGTTTCAAGATACTCCGGGATTGAGGGCTCCTGCTTTCAGGTAAATTATACTGTTTGCCAAAAGACTCAGCGATAGACACTGCTGTTACTACTCTTCAGATTGCTTACAGCCAACACATGATCAATTTAACACAGTGTTTAGTACCCTCAAGCAGCCACACAATTTATTCCCTATGTATACTGGATACACTCTCTGATTGTTAATTCCCGTTGTTATTAATGTGTATTATATATATATTACTTCTGAACTACAAGAATGTGCAAATTAAATATATAACAGCTTAATAAACATTTTTGATAGCTGACTAACATGTACTTGTCGTTCAAAAGTTTTTGTAATGTTGTTTCATGAGAAGAAATTTTTATTTCTTTCTTATAACTTTATCTTTTACAAATTTTTTTCAGACGCTCTTCCGTAGGTACCTTTATTAGACAGCAACCTTTAACATCCTCCGGCAGCAGCAGCGTCGATAGCAGTCGAGGTAGTAAAACCTCAACAATGGCGCCGCGATTAGATTACCGCAGTATGGTCTCGGTCGAGGATATGCCAGAATTATTTGTGAGTTTCGACAGTAAGTATCGCTATCGCACATATAGAGACATATCCATAATCTATTTCATGTTCTTACGGAATGGATAGTCTAATTATCGTGAAGACATACTACAACAGAATTTCCTTTTACACGGAATACACTCATTACTGTTACACTTTCATATATCATTAATATTAATATCGATTAGTTATATACGATGCAAAGAAATTAATAATAAGTGATGATAAGGATGATAAACGGGATTAGTAGGTGTATCACGCACTGCACTCGCCCGAAAACGCATAGATAGCTTTTTAAACAGTGTTGTTTTGCCAGTTTATTGCTCCCGTCTCAGGATTTCGAGCGCTTTTGGCTATAAATTATTACAGATTTGTGCAGAAAATGTTTTTTTATATTTTCCAAATTCTAAGCTCCGTCTTACATCGCTAGGCAGATTTGGAATTGATAACCAAATGCGCTTCCCTTGATGTACGTTAAAGTAGTTTATCATTGTTTTAGATTATCATTGTTTATCATTGTCAATTCTATATGTCATTTCACTGAAACTATAACTGAACTATATACGTACATATATATCACTTTTCTTCGATATATAAAACATTATCAAGTATTTATGGAGAGAATAATATTAAATATTAAATGGCGCGGAATTTTGTTTTATATGAATTAACTCTTCATTCTTTGTGATAGTCAACAATCTTAACTTAAACTCTATTTATCTCACTAATATATGTATTTCAACAAACACAGCTCTGAACGAAAATATTTAACTCAAGTACTTTTGTAACATATCTCTTTACAAACAAAACATATGAATACATTTCTAGAATTTTGAAACCCTTTGTGCCGTATTGCATGTAGCGAACGCATCTTGTTTGCACTATTTAAATAAAAACTTTAATTGCAACTTAAAACGTATGAACTAACTTAGCGTAGAATTTTGAATTTTACATATTAATCTTTACTAATAATCATGATAATCGAATAATCGTTTTAAATCAAACTATATATCTGCAAGATGTGGTATGCTCGATTATTATAGAGTTAGTAGTAATCATTGTACATTTCTCTACATTGATTGTTCAATTATCTCTCTATCTCTTTCTCTTAGTAATATTTTATCCATTTCAGATTAGCACAACGGGTTTCATTATTTAGCTAGCAATAGGCTCATACTAATGCAGTAATGCCATTTGTTTCTGTTGTCCCTCTAGTCCAAGCACCTAATTTTCCCGAACTCGAAGGCCTGGGTAGGTTCATACAGTATTAGCTTGCTCTTCTCCTCGTGTCACGAATCCCCATTTCTTCATTTGCCTCTTCATTTTGTCAAATGTCCAACATGTTTTTGTCTGTTCGCTATTTTATTTATTGTCATGCATTAAACATGATTTGCGCAATTTTACACACGGCGGATACACTGTGTGGTAACCGTTATTATATCACTGTAATGGTTATTATTCTATTTCATCACCATTTCTTGCTGCACTGTATTTTGTATAAATATAATCGGACTCTTCTACAATATATCTATATAATCGCTATTCATGCATTATATCTATCATCATTATTAACGTTCCTTTCACATAATAATTCTTACTCTGACACTCTCTTCTCACCTTTGTTTGTGGTAATGTGTGCTTGTCTTCCAAAACTTATTCGTATTTTTTTCCTATTTGTGTATTTGCGTGTATGATTGTCTCAGTAATTCCTGAAGAAATTCGGGCAACTTCTTATCGTAACAAAACTTGTTTATTACGATGTAATCGTGAATACGTTCAACATATGTTGTCTAGACTCGGACTATATCGAACGTGTAAAGATAAATCCGTCAATTATGAAACTCTTATTAATTAAGAGTACTCGATCTATACTGATATACGCTTCTCGCATTACGCAGAACTGATTCCACGACCCGCACGTTCCTGCGAAGATCCACCATTGTACCTGAGACTACGAACGGGAAGACCGAAGGATAAGAAGATACCACGATCGACGCCAATTATGAGCTATGGCAAGAAGAAACTGCGTCCCGAATACTGGTTCAGCGTACCACGCAACAGGTAATCATTTCTCACATTACGATTTCTCGATACATCTCCTTAGTTATTGCAATTCGATACGTCAGACACCGAAAGGTGAAGAAATACGAGTTCAGGAGCCGCTCAAGTTGAAGTTTTGATTTTAATTGTTTAAAGTGTTTAAATTGTTTATGATTCTTTCAAACAGTACATAATGAATTTTATAATTTTAAGAGATATAAAAAATTAAACAATATCTTATAATAATATTTGACCGTTTGAATAAATTAATTATTGAAAGTTTTGCCGAGATATATGTATATATAAGGTTCGATTATGTTTAATAATCATAATTTTACTCTAAAAATTTAAATGTAAAAATAAATTCTAAAAATTTCTAGAAATTTAGAAAAAGTCAATTTTAAAAATCGTGGAATAACACTTTCGACATTATCATAATTTTTCGATGCTCCTCTCGCTCTGGCGATCACTAAGGCTGTTATGTATAAACAGAAGAAACAGAGTTCTCTTCGATATTTTTACATTCCTGAAATCTATATTTATATCAAGATTGGTGTCTTTTTTATTTTCTTTTTTTAACCACTAACGAGTTGTCGCCGAAAAACGAGTCACAGACGCCACGTTGTTCGCGATAAGTCATGATCACTTGATCGTGCCAGAATAAATATTCGCCGAATGCTGTTTTTCGGCGCCGGTAATTTTCCTTCGAGCGAAAAATCTCGTCGCGTATTATTTTTGTATATATGGTCGACTTACGCATACATCCGCGAAGAGCGGCATCCAGAATGCGTTACGACCGGACACATGTTTCACGTCACAAGAACCGAAAAATAGATTTTCACCTCTGCCGCCGGATTTTCTATTTATACACTCGTTGATGCTTGATCGCGCTTTACCGTGCTCTGACTGTCAGTGTTTTCCTTGCTTTAAACTTGTTAGACGTGTGTTTAAAAATCATTAGAATAATGAATAATGTGAGTACTTTGTGTCAGAAATATAAACTTAGTACAGTATATATACTAAATAAAGTAAAGGAATATTATAATTTCTGGATAAATAATGCGTAACTTGTATTGAAATTTTTCTTTATTTTATATTCTCCTTATTTCATATCTTTAAAAAAATTAAGCAAATGTGTTGTGGCTTTAATTTGGAAGACAGACGTGTCTCTCGCTTACATAGTCTGAAGATTATTGTTTAATCAAGATAGTGATCCCGATTCTCAGAATTTCCGAATCAGTCACCTACATATATCATGATATTACGTAAATCTCGTTGACAGTTCTCTTGAGATGCCACTTGTTTACAAATATCAATCGCTTCCCAGTATCGCAGTTGTATCGAACGATAGGCAATTAAAATCGTTCTTGTTTGAGTACTCAATTGGATTAAGATCAAGAGCGTTTCCACGTATCAATCTAGATTCTCGGTAATCACGTTCTTATATCTTATTCTCAGATAAATTATAAAGTTGCCGAAAATAATAATCTCATTAACACCTACAAGTATTACGAGAATAAAATCGACGCGTTGATATCGGCAAATGTGATAAAGTAAATGGAAATCAAGCCGTTTTGTTTAATATCTAATTTTATATAAAGCGATGCATATACCTCCCTATATATATCATATTGCTCGTTATAAAAAAATTATATTTTTAATATTTTTTATTAACTTATTTATTGAACTATATTGATTTGAAATATTTGTTTCAATTTTATGAGCCAAGATTTTTCTACGATAAAACATTCTTGTTGAAGCTTGATCGAGTATTTTTATTTTGAGAACTTTTAGAAGGAAAGGAAAGAGCTACAAAAAGAGCTTTCGAAGAGTAAAGACTGAAACATGTTCAGTCAGCGCGATACGCAAGTGTGATACGGTATATGTTCCGCGTATATACGAACAACAAGAGTGCAGGTGTACCAAGCGAATCAGCACGTGACATGTAACGAGTCTCGACATTCGCGACGTGTATCTGCTAGTTTTGTTCCGCGTTTTTCACTCGTTCTTCGGCGAATTATTCCTACATATTCGCGCGCATCATCGAGTGTGTCGCGTGTACTTTGTGAAAACGAGAGGAAGAGCTTCTCTTAAAAATTTCTAACGCACAATCTCGTGCGCGGAATTAAACAAAAAAAAAAAAAAAAAAAAATCGAACGACAGCAGAAATCTCTAAAAAAATTGACGGGAGGTTAGGATCTGTCTCCGATAGCTGATAACGATCGCTGCTCCGACATTTTGCGCGAATCGCGGATAATTCTCGCGTTCCGTTGTGCGATCAGCTGACTCGTTCTGAACCGCTGACGCGCGTCGTCTGTCGCATCCTCGAGGAGATATATCTCTCTCTGTCGTGCGTTATCGTTCCTTTAATCGTGCAGTTGCGTGGCTATGAATAGGATGAACCTGATCGTGATGAACACGTTTGGCGGTATAATGGATTTTATTTACGGTCGACGCGTGAGAAGAGCGATGAGGAACGTGATGCCTTTCCTGCATCGCAGGTAACGCTGCGCGTTTGCGCTCGATGCCGAAGGACACTATAATTTGCGCAGCAAATAAACGACAATTTCCTTTCTTAATAACACGAGATTGATATATTCTCTTTGGTTCTTTTTCTTACAGAGTGGACGACCTGTATAGGTTTATTCACGCATGGGTGCCGAGTCTCTACGGCGAACTGGATGAGAATTACTGGCGGGAACGCGGCTACATTCTGTCCGACACCGACACGGATCTGTCACCGGAATTGTCGCCCCACGAGAGCGGCGAAGGCGCGGATTCCACGGAGGAGAGTAAAGCTCGCGACGGACAAGGCGATGACATCACCGAGTTGACAAGGGAGTCCTGGGAGGTGAGTACCTTGTACCCTTTACATATCTTGGTTGTCAATACGCGAATTGTACGCGATGTCGACGGGATAAAGCGACGGAGATTATTTTAATAGAAAGATATTTTTTCATGACTCTCTTTTAGATGATGTTTAGGTAGATTTTGTTACGAAGTTATTTAATTGAAGATTAAAAGTTCTAGACTTCTGTCTTTGCTAAGTGAATACTTATATAATAGATTTTCGCGCGATTATCTTTTTGAACTTTGATATGGTCTATCTATTATTATATAACTTACTGCTTAAAGAGTTTCTATTTTAATTAGAAATTCAATTTGCGTCTTTCACGTTAATGAAGATATGTAATACGAAAAGTTTTAGTTATCGCAAAGATTTTGCTGGCCTTTATTTAAAATTTTTACAGAAAAATTAATTTCAAGCTCAATATAAAATATGTAATACATATCACTGATTTTAATTTAATTTTTACGATATATTGTATAATTTTTATCGAAGAAAGAGAAATGATTATTTCCGATATTGTCTTTAAATCGGAATGATCTGTTTTTCTGCAACTTTTGCAATAAACCATTCGTATTTATTTCTTTGATAATCCGATCCTCGTGTCGACCGGCTATCGAATATCATGCCGAGATACGCTAAATGTTTCGCGATTCCCCATTGATATTGACGATAATATCAAAGTCCGCTCTGTTTGGCCCTCGATGCTGGGTCGCGATTGTCGGCGACCGCGTTGAAATGCGCGGCTTCTGTCGAAATTCGACGCGAGGATCGCGCGAGGGCCCGTTAAATCTCGCGACCGAGAACATCTGCTAAAGACGGCCGATTGTTGATTGGCCGACAGTTGATCAAGGCCCCCTACGTAAAGCTGTACAGCATCCTGAAGACTTCGAGCACGTCGGCCGATTCCGAGCAGATCCAGGATTCGGAGGTATCGATTAATCCCTACCTCCCGCCCGGTGATCGATATCTATCATAGGCACTCTAATTGCTCGATGTTGAACAATGCACCTTTTAGATAACATTGCCGCACCCTAGACCTCGTTAGAACTCTCGGGTGCACCTGACGCGTTGTCACGCGATGTTGCGGCCGTGCCTACCCTGTTTTGTGTTTTTTCTTTTCCCTTTTCTTTTTTTTTTTAATCGCTTTACCCGCTTCGATGCGTCCGGTTTCGTGTATTTCAGTGCATTCGACCACGACTTATATTACGTACATTAGTTCTCGCAAGAAGTTTATAGAGAATCCCTTAAAATCCCTTCATTCACATTCTCGCAATAATGTCACGGACATTGATAAACGGATAATATGAGAGAAACTTTCTCCTCTTTAATAACGATTAACTCTTTGCAGTTGAATCTCATTTGAGATAGATTTATCTTTCGTTTCTTAATAAATCGCACATCACTGTCGAAAATAGATTGCATGCATCTGTCCCTTCTCAACGTAGAATATACTCGGCTAGAATCTAGATGAATGTGCAGCATGCACTCATTCGATACCCTCTAACTCGCGCATGCATATAATATTTTTATCGTGTCGCATTGTTATTACCGTCTCTCTCTCTCTCTCTCTCTCTCTCTCTCTCTCTCTCTCTCTCTCTCTCTCTCTCTCTCTCTCTCTCTCTCTGTTTTTCTCACTATACGTTCCAGTGTTTCCTTTTACGACTTCTCGTGGACTTCTATCACGACTTGATTAAATATTTGCAGAACGCACTTTCCATATTCAGTCGATTCTCATGATGCGCACGGTTTTCATGCAAATCGATGTCGCGTCGAAGACAATGAGAATTATCGATTTCAAGGCGAGATGGTAATTGTGATAGACATCAGCACATTGTTAATGTATGCGTTTCGGCGCAAAGCGGAAAACTTTGTTAGCATAAATGTAGAAGTGGAAAGCGCGTTTATATTCTCTTAAAGAAGATATATTTGGATAATAGGGGTCTTGATTCCTGTGTGTCATTAAAAGACCATTAATGTTTTCTTACGGAACGTTTTATGACGGTCTACGCGAAAGAATGACGTTTAGATACATACTTGTGCGTAACGAGTGCCGCGAAATATTACAATATAGACCAATTTGTGTCGCAGGAATCATACTCTATGAACTGCTCCGGCGCTTGCATAATGGCGTTGCCATTATTGATCAGAATTGACACAGTCGGTGTAAATTGACACAGATGTAGCAGATAACATTTCTTGGGAGAATACTTCCACGCACTCGTTGTTTATGTCATACAGAACATACGCTTTTCTTCTCCGTTTTAAGAGGAGATGGCAAATTTAATTGTATCCGGACATATTACGGATGAGATTAAATTGAAAAAATGCTTCATTTGTCTTATTTTTTTTATATATTATCGTATTTTACGAAAAAGATAAGAAGTTAATAATAAACGCCTGAATTTCGATACAAAATAAAGTAAATAATTAGGTTCTCTCCTACGTTTATTTATATCTCAGGATAAAAGTAATTTGACAGCCGAAAAAAGATATGATGTATACTGATCATAATCATATATCGATTTCAGATAACAAAAGTTGATTTCCTAATATTTATTATAAGAATATGGAGTCGTAAAAGTAATCAATAGAAATTGCAGAATATCATGCAATATTGCCGTAAAAATAATTTTCAAATGTAGCAAATAAATATATTAGAAATAATTCAAAGGTTCGATAAAAATATTAAAAATTAATACAAAAAAATTTATAAATATCTTCGAAGTCGTTCAATGTTTTTTGGAAAATGAAGAAAGATCATTACTACTGATATAACAAAAGCGAATAATCCATTCGTAATTAGAGAAATTTTCTGCCTTTAAATACTTTGCAATGTGTGATCGTTTCAAAATAAAATCCTAGATACCAAGCGTGTGCATGTGCTCTCATTTATTTTTAGATGCTCGCGTGATGTTCATCGTTGAAAGCACGACATAATTCATCACTTAAAAATTCGACTCAGCTCAAATTTCGCTTAACTATTGTTATACACAAAATACACACAGTATATCAAACTTTCCACACGCGCGAAAATACACGCTTTAAAAAGTCATATTAATTTTGTACATCAAATAATTCAAAATGAACAGCGGTTATACGCTAAGTTACTTTCAAAACTAAAGGAAAAGACTGAATGGAATTTTACAACCGATCAAATAAATGAAAGAAAGATGAATAATTTATGTAGGGTTTGACAGAATAAGTACAACATTTTAAATAAGAAAAGAGATAGTGAATGACTCTTGATTTTTATTGATAAGAAGGGTTATCAATCCTATTTAACATTTTGAATGTTCTTTTTTTCTTTTAGAAAGTTAAAGTTTTTAAGTGAAAATTTTATGACACAGAAGATACTTTCTAAGATGACATTTTTCTATAGTAGACAGAGGTCATCTCCTCTTTGTTCAAGAGATTTATGAACATGAGAGATCTCTCTGGAACAGCCGGTAGCACGTGCTGCGTAATCGAGGATGCGCAGTCGTCAAAAAGTCTCTGCTGAAGCATATATATATATATATATGTGTCGCTCTTTTTCTTCTCCCCCTTCTCTCGCTCTTCGTCGCTTATATGAATGTATTAGATTTACTTCGAAAGCTCCAGTCTGGCTCTAGTCTTCGCAAAGTAAAGCTCGTATTGTCGAATGAATCGTACAAAAAGAAAACATAAATAATATCGGTTGACATTACGGTGCGCGGTAATTACGTTAAATGATTCAATGCTATCATAATTTATTGATTAATAAAAATTGACCAAAGAGTTAAAGAGCCAGTAGAAACGAACGCTTGCAGTGGCAATTTTTCAAAGAACATTGTGATATATACGAGAGTGAAAATAAATTATTTCTTTTTGCAACTCGCTTGTGCGTGCCACATTTTTCGCAGTTTCGAAAGAGTTTCGCACAGTTTTGAGGAAGTTACAGTTCAGGTGTTGAAATATAATGTAAACAAATTTCATGGTTTTCCATTTGTGTACGAAAAAAGAAAGGACCGCGAAAAAAGGTGTATCGACCCGCGATTTTAGTGTTCATCGAAGGTAACGGAGATGCCGAGGTCAAAAATGCCGAATCCGATCTCCAAGATCATCAAGAGATTCTTGAAAAAGAAAACGAAGGTAAAGGTCAAAGTTGAGACGAACACACCCGTACTTTTTAATCACGCTCACTTTCCGCTTCTTTACGCGGAGTGAATGTGTCCGATTATGGAATTGTCAGGAATGCAGTTTAGAGTTACGTAATATGTAAACATGTTTTTCTCTGGTAGCCCGGCCATATCGGAATATCTAATTTACATTGATCAGGCGCTATAAAATCCTACAGTTTGAGATCTAAATGTTGTGCGAAAGATTCCCAAATCGTGATTTTGTAGCACATTTATTCGAATGAAAAATTATTTTATGATAATAATAATTATTTCTGTTATATATATATATTATTTTTATAATATTGTGTATTCTGCGATATATTGTAATCGAATTATTATTGCCAGAGAGGAGAGAGAGAGAGACAGATATGGCTGTTATTTATTTTTAAACTAATATACTTAGCAGTCAAAATATTAATTTATTCATTTGCGAATATTCCATTTAAAATAAAATTTGCTAAGGTAAACAATTATTTGTTTATGATATTTTTTTGCCCGCGTTATTGTAATATTTACACCAGAAACAATTTCTCAATAATTCGCGAACGCATATTTGCGTGCATTCATTTACGATTTATTTCATATAATTTATACGCTAATAGTTCGAAAAGAGTGGCTATTTGTACAAGGTGTATATTTACAACCGGTCTTTAGTTGAGTCTATGTAAGCTCACCTTTCACCGAACCAATGAGACTGTCACCGCAAACTGTGCTAGTCAGAACCAGCTTTTATTTAAGCTTCGAATTGTGACAAATCGATCATGTTTATTACCGACTATCAATATAATGGCTTATATTTTAAATAGGTAGACAAAATTTAAAGTCAGAAAATTTTTCGAAAGAAAAAGTAAAAATGTACAAATCAAAAGATTTAAAAAGTTTTCTAAATTTGAAAAGAATGTGTCTGTCCTTGTAAGAGCTATTTAGGAAGGAAAGCCAAAAAGCAAAAAGACATTTTAAAAAAGAGAAAAAGAAGATCTTTATAAATGTAAGAAATTTATTGTTCATTTTTTTTCTACACAGTCTCCACCAATATCTATACACTGGATCCGACGTTTAACAAGTTTTTGAATTCTATCTTAGAAAAAGAAACTTTATCTGGTGCGAAGTCACTCTGTACTGTCTCAACAATCTCCTCAATCGAATAAACTTTCCACTTCATCAATTGTGATACGATTCTTTCGAATCAAATTTCGAGCTACCTAAATGTTGACACCTTTGAAATTGAAGATCTTTCTTATCATCGCATATACAGATACATGTTCGTTTTTAAAGCTTTCGACTCACTTAAAAATAAATGAGACTCTAACAGTTGTTACTACTTGTTGCATTTAGCAAACAATCAGGTTTCATCCCCTGCAATTCAAAAACCGAATAACCATATATTTCTTTCTTGGTGTGAATAAATTTATGGAGCACTCATTTTAAAAGTTTTCTAAATTTGAAAAGAGTATGTTTGTCCTTGTAAGAGCTACTTAGGAGGGAAAGTCGAAAAGCAAAAGGATATTTGAAAAAAAGAGAAAAAAAGGATCTTTATAAATACAAAAAATTTATTGTTTATTTTTTTTCTACACAGTCTCCACCAATATCTACCTGCCTCAACAATCTCCTCAATCGAAACATTGAATAATTCACAAAAGAGAAAGCTAACACTTGAAAGTTATACATTGAGCGTACACTAAGATTTTGAGATTGTTTCTTTGTAGCAAGAAAAGTTAATGTTGCCACATTAAATTCTATTAAATAAGAAAACAAAAAATCTCTTTACTTTTGACTTTTTTCTTGTACTTCGCGAAGTTTTTCAAATTGGATCATAACAATGTATTTGTGTGAAGCTTATAATCACCGCTATTCCTGGTTATAAGCTTCATAAAAAATCTAAAGTTTATTCTTTGCTTGTGGTCATTGATACAGCTAAATTGTTAATCGAAACGTCTGACATATGTAGTATAAGCAGTCGTCGCAACAAGAGCAAATCTAAATAAGAAATTTGTACAGCATTAAAGAAATGAACCTACATTATTACCGCGAAAACAAAACTGAATATATTTCTGGTTTATCTGCGATAAATTTAATCTCGAAACTTTCGCGACGAAGGTTATATACGTATAATCACAAATGACATTACTGCTTATATATCATAAAAGATGGATGGATGGTCTTTCGTGGAAAAAATTTATTCCAAAACATTAATCTTGCTGCATATGAATGACAGAATAATGCGGAAATAAATAATAAATTTTGTAATAGTAATTAACGTATATATATTTATCTCCTATACAAGATTCAACTTTTCTTTGGATTGTTCTCCTAACAAATGCATCAGAACATATGAATTTATTCATGTACATATTATTCATGTATATATTTATACAGAATAATATTATTAAAATTAGGACATATATTCTATTATTATTATTGTTGTTAGAACGGCGTGAATTTGGGAATCAATAACTGCGAAAAAAAGGCCACTTTGACCGAATTGCCGAAACAATCCAACAAAACTATTAATTAATAAGATTTTAATTAACTAAATAGATTAACAAATCTCTTTCTAATTTATAGTCTTATCCATAATATGAACGAGAAAAAAATTAATTACAATCTTAGATTAGGACTTCCATTTCTATTGATTCTTCATGTTGCTTCAAAATGTTGGATTCAAAGTAGAACGAGTGCATATTCTCGGATTCATACATCATGTATTCTATTCTATATTGGCTTAATCAACAGTTCGTAAACTGGGCTTTCATTCGGTGCGAATGTGACAATTACCCATCACATTAATCACCGCTCTGAGAATCCTTTTTGTAGATCAAAAATTTTTATTATATTTTATTTTTACTTAATTTTTTTTTTAAATCTTGACGATTTGTGACATGTGTTTTTACACTTTAGACTTTAGATAAACGATCGTATTACAGCACGCTTCTCTTTTCACATTTAAACATAAGTGTATTGTTACAGACATCATATCATTTTATTTAAAATCCCTTCTAGGGATTATTTTTGTTCATGAATCTTCACGAGATGAATTTTTGATACATCTTCACAATTTAACAAAATTATATTACATATATTTTACATACAAAGTCTATTTTATATTTTTTTTTCTTAGAATATCGGGAGGGAGAAGTCTCGGAAAATTTAATTAAAATTGTGACTTTTTATTTAATATTCTAGATAATATTTAATTATTTTTTTTAACGATTCTATGAATCATCACCTGTGTTTTTCAACACGCGCAACAAGAAAACGCGATCATAATTTTTTTTCATCAAAAATAGTCGTGTAGAC
Organism: Lasius fuliginosus; assembly: GCA_949152495.1. NCBI lineage: Eukaryota > Metazoa > Arthropoda > Insecta > Hymenoptera > Formicidae > Lasius > Lasius fuliginosus. The sequence continues at coordinate 10,530,822 of OX424447.1, forward strand.
ATGTTGCGATTTAAACATTCTATATCTATGGCTGAACAAACATTTAAGAAACATAAATTTTATTTCTCTTCATAAAAAAATCTATATATTTTTTTATTTATGAGTATAAAGCAGAAAAATAAAACCTAATACTTATCTTAACTTATACAAAGCCGTAGGAAAGATTTATATGATTCTGATGTAATTCTGTGTTTGATTTAGGAAAATAAAATGACGTAAGCTGCATAATTAAATCTCATAATAGCTGTGTTCTGTTTAGGAATGCTGCGACGTAATAAAAATAGTACGTTCAGCGTGAAGCAGCATTCTGGCGCTTGCATTCGAGTCGCAGACTCATTAACTTTCATATTTATTTCCCATCCGTTATCTCGGCATTGTAAAGGAAATCGGCGGACGTTTTCACGCCGCGCGATTGTCAATAACGATCGCAGTCACCCTTCGCAATCTTTCGATAGCTGTTTCCCGATCGCCTTGAATAACTAACATTCGCGACTGGCTTTTATTGCCTTTTATGAACTTTCCGTGTGCAGTATGATCAATTTTCTATAAAGAATTTCCGATTGTCAAATAGCTTAATTTATTCGTAAAATACATCATGTATTGTATTTCATGATAATTGCACGAAGGAAACGAAATATTTATCAATTATTTCGCATAACTTAAATAATCTTGTGATAATAAAATATTTTAATATACATATATACATATAAGGTTGTGTATGAATGACGATTCACAGTTTATATTTAAGTTTGAATAAAATTATTACATTTTGCACAATTATACAAATTAACAGATAAATAAAAATAATAGTAAAATGATATACATATATGCACTATAATGTATCTAAATTTTTCGACATAAATTTTTTCGTGTACAGAGAGAGGCTGATATTAGAATATTGAACTTATGTAATATCTCGCGGTCAAAAAATATTAAGCAACATTGTGCGAAATTATATAATTTTGCTCAACTGTACTTATGACATAAACTTCCGCTATGCCCACGCATTATATGTCCTACGATGACATTCCTCGCTTAGCAAATTGCCAGGAAATTTTGATTAGCGAATCGCGTTGGTAGCCAGTTCGCAATTGAAATTTATAAGCTCGCTCCGTAAGAAATGATCTATATTTCGTAATTGTTGCTTACTCATTGGATTCCGTTTCCGCGCTTCGCTTTGATCTTAATTAAAATACAATTAAAAAACTTAGATACACATGGATCAATCAGATCTCTTCGCCTGTAATAACGAAAAATACATAATGTATGAGACTGAAATTTCCATCAACAGAGACGAAAATTAGTGGCATTTAACGTTTTTTTCCTATCTCTGATTGATGGCGGCTTGTCTCGCCTGGTACAAGGCAAATTACGCATAAGATTAGCATATGTAAACGTGATCGGACACAATCATGCTTGTATCACAATAATCTGAGTGAATATACATATATGTAGTTACGGTATACTCGTTAGACATTTTAATCCACCTTAAGTTAACATTCATTTTTTTTTAATCGCGGAAAATCTTTATCCAGAGATAAAGCAACACACGAGATAAGCAATCGTATTAATTGCTGGAATGTTTATAATTGTTTATTAGTGTAATATATTTCTTTTTTCTGAATCGCTAATCTAAGCCGTATAACGTATCGATAAAACAATATCAAACTTGTAATTAAGCTTATTTTTGTCCGTTTAAATTTAGAAGGAAGCAATGCTTTACTTGCTACTTCCTGCTTTGACAAAATTTTCTTCAGATTTATTACATGATTGATGACATCGCCGATTAATAATAATTAAATAATTAGATATGCACTATCATTTTATCGTATTATATTTCATTTTATAATTTATATCTATTAATTTCTTTATTCTTATAAAAATATTATATATACTAGGTCATATATCTTATATAAAAAAAAAAAAAAATATTATTTATCATTAAATTAACTGCAACCCTGGCATATATTTACAATTATGGATTATGGTAATATATTGATAAGAATAATATCGTATTTTTACTTTAGAAAACAATCCTCAGAAAACAAGTTATTCTGTGTCCTTGCAGAAAAAAAAAATTATCTGAAGCTCGGGACATAAGTATACGGAAATTCATATAAAATCTCATAACGGAATACGGAAGTTGATTATTACGAGTGTTGTTAAAAATACCGACGTCATTAAAAGCGTTTTTGGCAAATCAAATGGAATCGTCGGCGTCTCTCTTTTTCTATCTTTGGTTTGTTAACAGTCGACCCGTCATTATCAAAGTCGCATCAGGACGACTGATCGAAGGACGATCGCGCGCGAGAATAATGCTCGAGGCCGACTCGGGCATTCGATGGGAATTTATGTGTACTTGGCATTAAGTAGAAAGAAGGGGCCCAAATGAAAGGTTTTTTGCAAAGTTCCTCGCGCGATGGAAGAAATTGAATTCGATATTATTTAGTCTCAATCGATTCGTCCTGCCGATCGCACAAGCCTCACGAGATTGTTGCGTGTGTGATTTTCTGACGCACAACGGAAATAGTAGAGAAATAGAATCGCGTATATATAATACATAGAGTTTTATTTGAAAGCGAAAACGTGGCTTCTATGTGAATCCTCTTTCTCGAGTGTATTACTTAATTTTTTTTTAAACAGAGTTTACGTGAAAGACCCTATTATTTTTAGCGCGCTTAATCAAAACCGAAAGAGCGTGTTTTGTGACGTTAGACTGGTTTCCAATTATTAGTAAACATTGAATATATTTTATCGACGATATTTAAGAGTTCAAGGCTTAGTGATAAACTATATTTAGTGTGATAACACATATCTAGACTTTGTTACATTGATCATGACCGTGGATCCATGCCCTATTCTAAATTATGTTTTTCAGCATTCGTCAAGAATGCTTACGGTGAGCATCTAATTCTTAATAATTATATTGTAATTCATTTTTTATTTATAATTTTATAATAGAAAGTATTTATATTATGATATGCAAAGAAATTAATATGTCCTCTATTTCTCTTTTTACAGTATTGAAACATAGTATTAAGAAAACATGTTAAAGCAATACGACGCAATATGATATTTTTAAGCTTCGATTACTTGGAATTCGTAGTCCAGAAATTCTTTATCTTTCCTAATATCGAACGTATCGATATTTATTGAAAGATTACAGAATTATTTTCATGATCGTGACAATGATAACATAAATTACTACCTTTGATTACAGCAAGATGAGTGCTGCAATAAAAATAATTTATGTTATCGTAATTTTGTTGTTACTATCACCGTGTAGATTAATTTGCTAAATAATTAATGTGATGCTAAAAAATTAATTTCACGATTTGACGTTGCTTTGTTATTCGATCTCGATCAAATCAATTTGTACACAAATGCCAGCTGATTCGAAGCAGATTCATATATCGTGTGACCTTCTTTAAAAAAAAAAAAATTCTACGCGTTTGGACATTTCCTTCGAGCTAAAAGCAATCGCTGTAAACATACAATCATCCTCACAAGTCTGCAAATTTAATTAGATGCTATTCTTCGCATTCCTTAGCAAGTAATTTGAAATCACAACGAAATACAATTATATTGCACATTAGAAAAAAAAGAGAGTATGTGTCAAAAAGAAAACATTTCAAATATAAACAAGAATCGTTGCAATTACTATTCATTAGATTTTTATTTCACAGTAAACTCTAGAAATGATATATATCTGGATGTTCTTATAACCGCATATCAAATTTGATATATTATTATATATTACAGGAAAGATTTTTATTTTTAAGATGTTGACTTATGTCTTTCGTAGTTACCAATCTAATCACAATTAACTAATGTTTTACTAATGAGCTTTCCATGACCGTTAAACTATTACAGGAATGCTCTTCTACGTTCTATGTTGATACCTGGCTTGTTTGAAAAGAAGAACTAAAGATGATCTCTTGTAGGTTTTTTTTGTATAAGCACATGAAACATTCCATCTTTTGTGATGTATCACGTACAATATCTTCTTTATGAAATTGTTTTTTCTGCTATTGTCTTTAATGAAGAGTAAAGAATATAAGCGACACAAAAACTTTTATTTTATATATATATATATATATATATATATATATATATATATATGACGATATAAAAACTTTTTTATAAAATAATTTTTGTAATGAAAAAATTTGACTCTTAATCCGTTAAATGCTACTAAAAGTAATGTTTTGAGACATCTTGTGTGTATACATGTTTCTAGAGAAGTTCTTCTAATTTATTTTATCTCGCGCGAAGATCGATCAGAAGCACTTCTCAGATTTTCAAACACGTGACCATCACGCCGTTTCAATGTTGTTGTCGTTATACTTGACATTACGCTTGACATAACAATCGCAGATGAGTATTAATCGTGAAACGTCTTAATTGACATTATGTAGATTTGAATGTAAAATAAGGACGCGCAATCTATCATTTTATTTGTTCATATATTCTTCTTGAGAACTTAAACAGCAATATGCAATAGCACAAATTAGGAAAACAGATCGATTATTTTCTCATTTGAAAAAACCAGTTTTTATCTTTTTGTACATAAGACATTTTTACATTGATTGAACTTACAACTTCTGAGTTGAACTTGCCTGTTGCCACTTCTTGGATTATCGATGTCGATTTTTTTTGCCCTTCCGACATTAATTATTATTCTTAAAGAGCTCAAAATATTTCAATATTTATTTTTTTGGAACTAGAAAAATCACATTTTCCATTAGGTCATTATGTCTGAATACAAACTGAGAAAGAGCCATTATGTATAGATATAATGTAAAATTTAATCATTAATTTTCCCATAAAATGCAGCACTATCTCTATCTCCTCTCTCTCGTGATACTTCATATGAATAACAATTCAGAAATTGTTTACGACGAGATACCCTGTTCTCCCGGTTAATTTATTAGAAAGCTGATAATTATACAAGCTGTTTGCGTGGAACATCTGGAAGCATATTGCTATCAAGTTAAAATTAATTCGATGCGTTCAATAAAGTAGTCGTTGAACTTCGAAAAAAATTTCCTAGCATGATTAAAGGACGATCGATCGGCAATAACGGCACTTATATATCTGTCCGAAAGGGATGAATGTCAAAAGCATGATAGGCTTGTCGCTGCGATAGTATAAATAAATCACTTGGCTTCCTTTCCCGCGTGCGCGCAGAAACATATAAAAATAGCGTAAGGTCCGAGATTTTACGCCTCTTTTTTTTTCTTCCGCAGACTGAGAGGAGGATGATTTATTTAATGTCATTAACTTGCATCTATTTGCAGAGATTTTTAAATTTTATTTCGCAAAGATTCTTGAAAGTTAGAATAACATTAAGGCAGCTGTGTTGATTAATAACAAACGCATGTGGAAACTGAAATTATTCCAATGATGATGAGATCAGAGGTTATCGAAATCACTTTTATTCTGTCTTCTTTTTTTTTACACAAATCTCTTTTTTACAAAGAACACAAGTTTGCTTCATAATATTGACAGATGGCGTCTTTCTTGAACACGATTTTTCCATAATCAGTCTACAGATAATATACAATGAAAATGATGAGACAATTTGTAATAATAATGCTGCCACCTGATATCATTCTTATTATGTCTGTGATGTGAATGCGTTATATTCATTTATGACGTGATCCGCATTACTTTTGTATACACGAATAGATCGAATGAATAAAAGTGGTCAATTTGTTTTTTCATTTGACATCATTCGGATCTTTTTCGAAAATTTAATACTCAGTTAAAATATGTAACATCAAAGTGTAATAATAAAAGTTTCCTGCGATGTATTTCGAAGTCCGTTATAAACTGAACGAGAGAAACTCGGGCACACAACTTTATTAAAGTAAAATTAAATCGATTTCGGAAGTCACGTTGATTGAGAGAATGAAATTAAACAGGAACATTCTTCATAAATGACGCATATCTGAGAATAATATGTGATAGATTTTTCATCCATAAAGCGATATAAGGATACATTCAGATCCCTCCCGTTCATTTATAATGTATTCTTTGAATATTATTGAATGTAAGCATATAATCATTGGTTATTGATTATTGATCATTGAATCATTAATGTTTTATATCCCTCACATGTCTCTGCATCTTTAAGTTGTATCGAACAATAAGTATAATTGTCAGAAGCACACTTTGTCGTCGCATATAATAACTCACAATCTAATACCGAAAATTATCAAATTATGCCAATTTCGTAAGAACGATGCAACGATGTATAAAACCGTAATCACGAGAGGCAGCAGATGTACGTAAAAAATTTTTATCGAGTTTATCGTCTTGTAATCGAATCTACGAATTATTCAGATTGATGATGGACTTCTCGATAATTTAACTATAGCATCGTGTATCTCACACACACACATAAATGCTGCATAGTGGATGCTTGTCCGCGTGGACATCAGTCAGCTGCATTCTTATCCTACGATGCATAGCACCTTTCGCAAATTCGTGTTAATTGCAATTAACGGGATAATTGTGAAAATTGGTCGTAACTTTTATCGCGATCTCGAAAGTTCGGTGCTTAATTAATCGCGTTGTTATTTATATTATTTTTAATTTTTCTCTATTAATAAAAATTCTATTATAGAGCGAAGGAATATAATGTGGGGTAAGGGATATATTATAGTATTGAAAATATTGGCATAATCATGTTCTAATATGAAGTCAATCAAAATAATTAAGGCAATACAACAATGAAGATTATAAATATATAAATTTGTACTATTTTTTATAATTTTGCATAATAATTATGTAATTATATACTTTAGTTTGTCTATAATTTTATAATAATTTAGTTAGAGTATTGTCACTCGTTTGTTGTGACAGTCTTGATTACTCTATTTTAATTTCTATTATAATTTTCACAGATACTTTTTATCTACTTAACAATCTGCGTTTGTACGCGTCGATTTTCAGATTGAATGTCTATGATTTCGGGATAGAAATGGAGTTCAATCGCTATGATACGATTTATCACAAGGCCGTCCGTCGTAATGGTAGCTTCTACGGTTCGGGTTCCCTATAATCGAACTTTTCGTATCGGTGCACCGTGTGGAATTTGCATTCTCTTTCACGCGTGTATCATATTATCGCGCGTGACGCGAAGCGAAGTCACTCTGTGACAGCGATCGATGAACAAAAGTAATTCAATATCAGCACACATTTCACGTGGTGCGGCCTCCCACGTTAGTAATTATCTAGCAATTCACTCGAATAAACGCGACACCCACTGCGGTTACGTAGGATCATGTTAACAAAGTACAACACGACACACAATTGGATGTGCCCTAAATGTGCTTAGCTGAACTGAGGAGGTCAGAAGCAGAAGAGATGTTAGAGTAGTTTAATTCTTTTGTATCGACAGTATATGTTTTTCCCAATATTTACAAGAAGTGAGAAATTTTGCGTAGAATCTTGAAATTTTTCTAGATTTTGAATCGGGCAGGATAATAATTTCAAATTAAAGTAATATTTTATTATTTAATGGATATATCGTTAAATTATTGTAAGAAACGATGATTTATCAATTATACTCGATTAAAAATCGCGATATCACATTGTTTCGCTATTACAATTAACCGTTAATTATAACAATTTGTTCTAATGTTCCTCTTGCTCCTAATAGACTTTCAGAAAACATTAAACTATCTTATTGAGAGAATATATCTAACAATGAAGTAAAAAAATTACATGCATGTTACAAAATGATTTTTGTTTTCTAATCGACATTAGGGGAGTTTTCCATTTCACACGTATCTTTAATGTCAACGACATTTGCGCGTTTATACAGATGACAGAGCGCAGCATCCGTTTGTGCCATGATCATTTTTCGATCATGGAATTTTCATTGGTAGAGAAAATGTTGCTTTTTACCTCCTCGATTAGAATTAGCGATCAGTATATGTATCATTGTCGAAAATTGTATTTCAGCGATATGTTACCAATGACACACGTGACTAATTTTCGCAGGTACTGTCTATGAGCGAGGAAGTGAGGCGAGTCCTCTACGCGAACAGTGCCATTTCCTTGGACAACGAAATTATTGTGCCCGATCTCATCGGCACGACGGAAATACTCAGCGAGGAACATAGAGAACAACTCTGTCGTCATCTACCCGCGAGGGCGGAGGGTTATCAATGGACTCTCGTCTTCAGCACCAGCCAGCACGGCTTCAGTCTCAACAGCATGTATCGAAAAATGTCGAAGATCGAGAGTCCGATCCTGTTAGTCATCGAGGACACCGAAGGCAACGTGAGTCTCTCTTATTTGTTTAATTTAAAGAAATAGAATGGAGATCGAATGGTTTTAATTTGATCGAGAGACGCGGCTTTTAATAATTAATCTTGGACGAGACTTATACATACGCTTGCGATTTTCTGCGAGCACTTATTTGTATACTATATTTTATTATAATAGCGTTAGCCATGCATAATGTTCTCTACCATATACTAGAAAGACATTATATTCGCAATACTTTTTATTTAATGAAAATTTCTCGTATTTCTATCAAAAAGATTATAGTAAAAATTAATTATATATGAAGAGAATCGACACATTTAGAGAGTTTCTAATGAAATATAGAGACCGATCGAGCCGCTTAATTAGAAAGTTCTGCAGTCATCATAATTAACCTAAACGAAACATTAACATGTATTTGCACACAAAGTTGTATGCTCGCTTTTACTTGCTTCGTGAATGTTTTGCATCCGTTCGAATTGGTTTTCCACTGCCTCGTTTGCTCGGGCTCTTTATACAAAAGAAAAAAACGTACAATGTCTCATATGGTACTTTTTTTCTTCAATTTTACACTATTTGTCACTTTGTTTTGTTACAAATACAGGTGTTCGGTGCATTAACCTCGTGCGCCTTACACGTGAGCGATCACTTTTATGGTACCGGCGAGTCCCTGCTCTTCAGGTTTACGCCGAGGTTCCAGTGTTTCAATTGGAGCGGCGACAATCTATACTTCATCAAAGGCAACAACGAGAGCTTAGCAATCGGTGCCGGAGAGTAAGTATTTTTCATCTTTCGCTTTTTCTCATTTATTTTCTCTTCTTCTGTCGATTGAGAACTTTATGGAGTTGATACATTTTATCGTTTATTTATTTATTTATTTATTTTTTTTTTTTTAGTGGCAAATTCGGACTCTGGTTGGACGGTGATCTGTACCAAGGCAGGACGCAGTCCTGCAGCACCTACGGCAACGATCCGTTGGCACCGCGCGAAGACTTTGTCGTCAAGACACTAGAGTGTTGGGCATTCATATAGGACACGGCCTCATACCCTCAGCCCGTCACTCCTTCGCCCTCACCGCAGCCTAATTTAACCTGAACTCGTGAGCCTCACGAAGGTTTTGCTCCCCCTCCCCTTGTCTAGGAGAGATTAGAGGAAGACTAATGATTCTAAGAGATTGTCAGACAAGTTAAATCGTATCGATGTTGCCACGATACCGATTACCTCGATCGTCATTTGGGGAACCCTCGCCCAATGTTAGACAGGATGATTCTCCCAGAAGAAAAGAATGAATCGTCAGTGTCGGCATGAAGGGACAACGATGACATTACCTGAAGATGGTGAAATTGACGAGAAGCAGCCTCGAAAGGGATGCAGACGTAAAAAGAAAGAGGCTGTCATCCGAAATTATGCGATCGTAGCGTGTGTCATTTACACGCGGACATAGGTATCACGTAGCTATGATTATCGTTAATTGTCTCTCACTCCTCTATCTTTTTTAAGTTGGCGTATTTATTCTATTTTTTTTTTATATTCTATTGAATGATCTTCGCTCGTTAATTTGATTTTGTAAGTCGGCCGAGAGTCGAAGAATTATGATTACTTTATATTGATAATCGTTACTTCAAACTAGTCGTGAATTTATGACACCTCTAACGCCGATATAAAGATAATTATGATGATATGATGATGGTGATAATTAAGCTGATAATGATGATGATAATGCAGATTATAATAATAATAATGATGATGGGGTGATGATGAAAGAATGAAAGTGTGAATGATTGAAAACGATATGGATGGTAAATGCGCGAGGCGAGATATATAATGTTTGAAAGAAAATAATTTACGATTCAATGCGATGAAAATGCTAAAACTAACAGTTTGTTGATGTGTAGATAATGTAGATAGTAAATGTAAATATAAATATATATATATATATATATACATATATACATATATATATATACATATATACATACATATATATATATATATATACTATGATTGTATTGCTATGATTGATTTCGACGGTACAGTAGTAGAGAGAACTCTTTGCCGAACACTGTGTAGCTCGTCATGTATAAAGCAGATGTTTATTAACACGAAGAACGTACACAACACGCATATATACATATTACATGCATACACATGGGGATTGATACACAGATTACGGGAAGCGTGCGACCGGATGATCTATGATCTGAGAATATAAAGTAGTCTTAGTACAGAAAGAGATACCTCGTGCTAATCTTACAATTACGAGAGAAAAACTAGGAGAAACCGGCGGACAAGAAGTCAATGATGTGCGTGTTGAATCGAGTGGGAGCATATTCGTGAATCTTATCGTCAGTAATTAGTAAATGTGCTTTGGAGTCACGAGTGACTACAACGAACACACATGCCTGTGCCTGCTTCGCTCTCTTTGTCTCCCTCCGTCAAACGTACACGCGATTACTGAAGCGAGTACTTCCGAGCATGAGTTCATTTTATTACCAGCGTACGAGTTCCCTGATGTAAAAAAAAAATATATCAATTGTTATAGAGATAGCGCATCTCGAACGGATGAAGAATTGTCGCATTCCGTCGCGCTCCTTTAAATTTAGACTGACTTTGTACGACCGTGTACACACACAATCGCGTACACTGTCCGAGCTTATAATCTCTATCGCGCGAGTATCGCGAGGAAGCGTGAGCGTTTTTCGAGATAATCGAACATGTGTATACTCGCTCGTCACTATTCGGCGCGCCTCGTCGATCTGCAAAGAAAGAAGGAACAAAATTTTGTACACGCGCGAGATCGAACGAACTCTCCTAGAACGTTAAGTCACAAGCATTATGCTGAGTTGCAATCATTTGAAGAAGGCCCATTTTGGCGCGTGCCACGTCGTGATCCACATCGCGACAATCTTGAATGAATCACGACACGTTTTATACCACATAGACTTAATAACAATACCGCCATATCTCTCTCTCCCCCTCCTATAATTACTCTAGATACAATTTGTACTTCGCGGTCATGCGTTGTGTCGTTTCTATATACTTCGGATTTTGGATCTTCGTAATCTTAACAAAGGCGTTTCTCTGTTGGTTGATTGCCGTGTGACAGGGGCGCTTAACGACGACCAAGAGTGCTTATTATCCTAAACAACACATATGAGCACAATAAAATACAAAACTTTTGATCTATCTTTACCTATTTCTCTCTCTCACACATACATATACACACACCTTTTCTCCCGATGTAACGCCATCGAAGAACTGAGTTCGAAAGACTGAGCAGCCTATCGAAAATATCTCGAAAAAAGGATATAATGCAAGTGTTCGCGCACTGGTTACAAGACGCACTAAAAGAAAGAAGGAAAGCATGTAATGTCAAAGCTGTCGATTGAACGGAGCACTTGATGAAAAATTCTATCTAGGATTGAGACCGACACGATTCTGACGAGTCTTAATTTTTCGTATTAATGTGAAACAGACATGATCCGTTAAAAGAGTAAACAAAGTATGCCAATCAAATCGTGAGAGAGAATCCACAATAAACACAGATCATTTCGCGTACGCGAGATCTAACTAAATCTCGATTTCTCGAGATTACAATCTCGGTTTTGATCCACGTCAGCTCGACGAAGCACAAACAAAATATACGGCTTACTAGGGTGATAATTTCGAATCTTAACTTACAACGTACGACACACGATAACACATTACATACGATTAGCATTGCTTAGAGTGTAAATTATAGTTTAAGCGTAATTTTGTGATATTAAGTAAAAAAAAAGAAAAAAAAGAATTGCGCTTTCGTAGATGATTCGTTGAGTCGCTTCGATGGTACCATACAAATGCACGTGCGACATCGTATGCACGCGCGCGCGCGCGTGCACATAAACACACACATACACACACACATACACACATCCCTCGAGATAGAAGTCCTTCCTCTTCCGCTTCCTTGACCGCGAAGCGCGCGTGCAACAGCGGGAACATTGCTCGAGAAATCTATAAAGTTTTTTTCATCGGGGATTTAAAAGAACGCGAAAAAAAGGATAATAGTATTACATACGCAAAAGAGCGAAGTATGTGCATCTACGACGGCAGAAAACGATGATGACAAGCCAAATGAGATGCTTGAGAAAAAAAAATTACTCACGTGACCCTCGTCTTAATGTAAAAAATTAAGATGTTAATGTGCATTGTAAAAAAAAAATAATAAAACTAAGTATGTCTGGGGGAAATAAACTTTCTGTTGATTATTTATTTTATTTGTTTCACACGCGTCTTCTATGTGTTTCATTTATTATGTTCGTAATGTCGAGTCGTAACATAAGCATAAGCATTGTAATAATGTATACGCGAGATCTTTCGGTCTTGAGATGAGCTCGATAGGTCTCGTATACGTTTCAGCATTGTGCGTCGTAAAGTTTGCAAGAGTGTCAGAAGAGTGATAAAAATATTACTAAGTTTTACTTTACACTCTCAGATATCGGATAATGTTTGTTAATTAATAGCCGTATTAGTGTGTTTAATCGTGTGCCATTACTGCAAACACGCGTCGATGTCTACATCGCTATATATCAATCTGAGTGGCACTTCTCGCTATTATCCTCGAGTGAGATCTGATACTTTTCTTCTTCCACGAAGCGTCTCTTGTATATCGAATTTAGAAGTACGACAAACGGAGAAACATGCGGTATTGCCTCTGTAGAAGTAAATTAAAATGTACCCAGTGGCGGATTATTTATTAGACGCAGTAATTGTCTATAGCCTCGTATAAGATCTCGCAAGTGTACAATTAATAAATTTCTATACTCGTGATAATTTCACAAACGAAAAATTTTTTGCTGTGGTATTTTTTTTAATACTATATAATTTAATATTACGTATATAAAATTTGTTATAAGAGAAATCATTTAGATCTCTGAATCATGCGATATTCAGAGATGTTTTGATCCGCCACTGAATGTACTGAACAGGACTTTAAAAAGCGCTAATTGTAACTGCGAAAGATTTTGGCATTTCCCATTGTTGCATACGTATTTTGTTTACATTTCTAAGATATTTCTTGCGAGAAATCGTTAAAAGGATTATGCAATTTTGCTACAATCTTCTGATAGCAAAAGATATACGACACTGTCTCGTTGAATTGAACAGTGTGACGAACTTATGCCTAAGAGAAATGTCATGGCGCATTATGCACTTCTTTTTCGTAAATGCGTTCAGATGAATTATTGCTATAAATATTTTAGAAGTGAAATATATTATACGCAACGTCATTTCATTTGCTCGGAAAAGTAAAAAGAAAAGAAACAAATTATCATGTATTCTAAGAGGTAGGACACATTCATGCTTCTATGTCCAACTGCAGAATGATAAACTGTACTAGTTTGATACACAAAGATATACAGGGTGTTCCACACACACACACACACACACACACACACACATTTCACTCACCATCTTATTTTCAATAATCGACGAATTAAAAATCGATTATTGAAACTTTTGCGTAATAAAGATTTAATGAAAAATTTAATTATAGAAATAGAAGATTTTTGAGAATCAAAAAATTATCAGGCATATAAACAGATACTGTATAAAATATTCTATTTTTTTTTAGTTACTTTTAAATGTAATTTAATCTAAAGTCACGAAGAGATATTTAGTCTTGAAATTTTTCCATTAAGAAAATATTATTATCTGTTCTTTTTTAATCGTATGTATTTTTTCCTCTTTATGATATATCCTTTGCAATTTAAAATAGAATAAAAATCTATATTCTCAAATATTAAATATAAAAAAATAGAAGAAAAAGATGGTATGTGAATATCAATCGATTTTTGTGATAATGCTGGAACACCCCAAATATATTTATACTCTATAAAACTATACGAATACATGTAAAGTTTATTTAGAGTACATATAAGATCCATAGATGAGACTAGCGGGATTCTTCACGCTAAAAATCGTACGCTCGGTATCGGCATAATAATTATCTACCTACCTACAAAACACACGCGTGTAGTCGATATTAGCGGTCGTTAACAAACTAAATACAAGAAAAAAAGAGAGATTGAAGATAGAAAAAAGAAGGGAGGGACAAACTCAAGCAAGCAGCACAAGGAGACACTCGGTATACACATTGTCAATTAGATTCAGACTGACTGCAGGGAGACTTGAACACGCATAAACAGTTCGATGTTCTTCGATGTTTAGCTAGATAAAGTTGTCGTCCTCGTTAAAATGAGCACGTCATTGAGAACACGAGTCGACGAATCTAATACGGGCCAGTGGCGTAAATGTGAAGTGATTAGCGGCTAATGGGACCCATTTGACACATTAAAAAGAAATATTCTAATATATATATACATATATATATTATCAATTACAGAAAGAGAGGGAGAGAAAGTAGAGAGCATCAGAAATTTGTTTGAGATGAGACACAAGCCAGTGGTTGGTCTTAACGTAGGAGTCAGCGCACAAGCCACTTTGGTCTCGTTATGGAATCACATACAATTAACGCTGTGTACGCTACGTTATCGATGTGTGCGTCTATTCTATAATTATACACACAGCTACTTATAAAGAAAATCTCGTGTTTCTTGTTGAGAAATTCTGAATGTTTTCGACCGATGCTTTGGGGAAAATTCTCTTGCGTTTGCTTTGCGCTGTCATGTGTGACAACTGTGGTAAAAATTAATTGAAGTTAACTGAGATTTAACTGCGTGTGATTTACTATCTCTTTTTTTTCTTTTTTTTTTCTTTCTCTCTGTCTTTAGGAAGGGACAGAGGGTGTCGGCTTAAACGTCAGTTAACTTTAACTAATGTTTAGCGAAACGATTCCCTGTTGCATAAATGTTTAATCGGCTGTTAATGTAGACAGATATTCGTAGAACTGTTCTTATATACGATCAGGAAGCTGTTTGGTTCACGATAACAAAAATTCGCATAATTGATGTGACGTTCTTGAAATCCCAAGTTCTAGTGACAAGCTAGCTAGCGCAGCGAAATTTTGTTGTAAATCAGAAATATAGACAGAGCAGAGTTTTATTGAACTCAATGGCAATGTTCCAAGATATGCATGAGCATTTCGATGTAAGGAAATTTCCAGTACAACAATATCAGCTCAGAGATTTTCGACGCGGTGCGTTGTAACGAGATCTCACTGTATGTTATGAAAGGGAGCGACATATGCTCGGCGCGACTAAGTAAAACTATTAAAAATAAATTTTGCGGGACAAGGGGAATTTGATGGTTTTGTAAAATCCAAAACAATGTGATATATCCGCTGGAAAGGAGAAAAATTTTACGCCAATGTATATACATAATCCAATTAAATTATCATGTCTCGTATATAGGTAACCGCTGGACACCGCGTTTACGATAGTAATCCAATTGTTTTTTTTCGGATTGAGAGAGAAAAGAAAGGGTCGCGGCATTTCTTTCGACTATCAATTGTACAATATGTCGAAACAAGCGTTGAAATATTATCTATTACAAATGTTGGTGAAACCGAGAAAGCGGATATCTGGTACACTAAAAGCAGTTCTTTGATATATTTAATTTAAACGCGGATTATAAGTGCAGAGAAGCAATAGAGAATCTTTCTTTATATCCCTAGCGCCGAGAAAGTTCGCATAGAACCAGAGATTCAGGATAGATATTTATGATATAAAAAAGAAAAATGCAAAATATGTAACACCACACTTCTGAGACTGTGTTGATCTTTTTATTTCCCATTTCCAATATCTGACAAGCCCTCCTTGCTTCTTATATCTCTACATTCTTATAAAATTCTATGCAATTAATATTATTTTTAGTGCTAATTAAAAGCTTTTTAAATTAGGTAAAATTTTACAAAACTAAAATAATATTATCAATATATGATATATAAAAAATAGGGACATTGAATAATGCACTTATATAAATGCTAAAATGTTCCAATATTAATAAACGGTTCATATATAAATATTTCATTAACATTTTGCTTTCATTTTATTATTTGTAACATATTAAAAGCATAGCATATTAAAAATGTACCCAATATTAAGTAATTTTAGCTTAACCCGATTGAAAAATTGAGAGATATTTTAAAACTGATATTACATTATTTTATTTATAAATATTTAAGCTTCTAGTTCGTATTTTAGATATAGACAATTTAACAAAATTAAGATAATCCATTGAATATCTACTATACTAAAGCAACAACAACAATAGCGATGAAAAGTATAATTATAACTATCCAGTAACCACAAGTACGATCTTTTGAATGGATATGACGGACCTGCTGAGTCTTGTTGATCAAAGATTCATCAGTCCTGTCCATATGATCAGCCAGATCATCAATTATTTCTATATTATGATAGAAGTAAGTTTAAAGAGGATTTATTTTTACATGGAAAAATGTATTATCTCAATACAAAATCTATTACTACTTACCATTTTGGTGATCCACTTCATTGCTAATAGTTTGTCCAATCTCTTTCTGACGAGCAATTACTTTACATAACTCCTCTAAGCCTTTGTCTTGTTCTGTAAGACATTAAACAATATAAATTATAAAAAGTGTATAGTAGTTATAATCTGTTCTTTAAAAATTATTATTACCTCTCAATACTAGCTCTTGATGATTCATAATATCACTAACAGATACTTGTACATCTAACGGTCTGTCATCATTATCATCATCATCAACAGCCCAAGAAGTTGTGCCACCATCAGCGAAAACTGATGAACTTGCTCTTAATAAACTCACACGCGACGATACATAATCATTTGTATGCGGTTCATACAATTTTTGTAACTGAATGTCCTTACTTTGTAATTGTTCCACTTGCCTTGCCCTACGTTCAGCTTCCTCAAATGTTCTATCATATATTTGCATTTTTAAGGAATTTATCAATTCAAAATTATCTCAAAACAGTTTAAAATGTGAAAAATTAATATCCACATATAGAGATAAAAGGATACATTGTTCTTAACTTGAATGCTTCTTCCACTTTGCTTTTTAATTGCTGAACTTCCCGTGTATATTGTTTCATACGCAATCTTACATTGGCAGACAAGCTGGCATAAACCTTTGATGCCTTTGGTTCTCCTTCGCGCAGAGTAAGCTGTTCCATAATCTCACGGAACAACTTCTCACACGCATCATATTCCGTAAGCCTAATGGATTTAATCAAATTTTTAAGTGCAGAATAATTAAATTAAAAAATGATTAATATATATAGTAACTAATTACAAAATATATAGAGATATAATATTGTCATTTGAAACTTTTGCAAGAAAAATGTAATAGATTTTAAATAGCCAAATATATATAAGAAGAGAATGTATAAAGCATATAATTTATAAATTACCAAGGATCGATTCCTTCAATATTGACGAGTGCCATTGTTGCAAATATGTATGCGTTGACGTAAATGCAGCTATATTATTACTCCACAGAATGTAAGAAATATTTTACAAGATATTGTCCGTTAAAGGAAAACATTATCTTCTTCATAAACGGCAGATGCATTATAGCTATATTATTTTGAGATAGCTATACTGTCCATTTAAAAAAGTACAATAATAATAGAAGTAATAATAACTTCCACGTTATACGACAGAATATAATACAGCACGATTTTGTAAATAATAACGCGACGCAGATTTGAATGATGGCTTTGACGTTTAAATAACCTTAAAATCGCATACTGTCAAACGTCTTTCCATAGCACATGACACACGTCAATAGTCACGATACACAAATATCTAGATATGATGCGTTCAATCTGGTTTAGGCATAGACAATGTACTATTAAGACCGTATTCAAATTAGGGATGTTCGATTTTCATAAAAAAATCGATTCTCGAATCGACTTAAAATCGATTCACTAAAAAGATCGATTTCTCAGAAATTGATTTAAAAAACTCGTGCGCATTTAAAAAATAAGTATACTTATATATTAACACAACACTGTTTACATCTACTGTACAGAATGACCCATTTTAGTCTTCCTTTATGATTATCTTTAGAAAAATAATTAATATTAAAAAACATATTTAATATCAGAGTTACGTTGCTTCAAATAAAAGGGTTAACTTTATTCTAGATAGTGTCATTTTTTCAAGATTTAAAGATTTCTTGTTTTAGAATTAATAAATCTACAATTAGAAGGTGTAAAAGTAAACAATGTGATTATGTGTTGAAGATCCATGCAATCTTAATACAATCTCAATTTTTGGATACACAGCCTGATAGAAATATATGACAAAAATATATGACAATAAAAATGACCAATCATATTTAATATAAGGTCTAATATAAGGAATATCTAAATCAGAGCATATCAATATAGCATTCTTTACATCAAACACGGAATTGATCGATTTATTCATACATACTTGTTCCTTCGTCCTCGTTCATGTTCAAATTAACATTTTTGTATATACAGCAAATGTTAATGCTCTCCATTTTCAAATTTAGATATTTTTACATTATGACCGATTGTTAAAAAGTCTAAAACTATTATATACAATATTATTAGCTATATATATATATATATATATATATATATATATATATATATTGTTTTATTTTGCAACATGTGTTATTTCATATCTTTAATCGATTTTTTTAAATAATTATAGCTTTTTAATCGACGAAACTTTTCGCCGCGGACAATCGCAGTGTTTTTGTTCCTTGCACTCTTCTGGGTTTTCTATTCCCTGGATAATGATACGGAACAGTCACTCTGTTATCGTCCACAAAGTAATAATTAAACTTTTCCATAATTCGCTCGATAAGCGTTCTCGTTGACATTTCTTTTCTGTCACGATACCGTCTTCTTATTGTTAAGCATGATCGTACGTCTCGCGGTTTCGCCGTTTCTGCCACGTGAATTTGACTGTCGGATGTCTGTACAGATGAGCGTACTGTGAATGACAGGAATTGAAAGAAAAATTAATAATGTGAGTCAAAAGAAACAATGAAATTTATATTTTAATATATATTTTTTTTAGTTTTTCATTATATTGTGATATATATTCATTTATTACATATATTTATTATATTAACTGATATATATTTACTTTATATATATATATATTTATTATATTATATTATTAATTGATATATATTTATTTGATATATATTTATTTATTACATATATTTATTATATATAAATTATCTATATGAATAATTAGACCACCACTTACTTGAATTATTTTCATTTTCAGATAGCCGCATGCTCGATCTCTCACCAGTTATGCGCTGCGTTTTATCTCTGGATACAGTCTTCGATGCTCTGCTCCTTAATTCTTTTCTAATTACTTCTTGCGAATCCTTGGCCACGCGATTTGCGATGCATTTCGTCGGTGTCGTTGATGCCTTTGAATTCGCCACGGAAGTCGAGGCCAAAGAGTTTCCCGCATGCGATCTCGCAACGCTTTTATCGGTGCTCTTCAATAGATTCTTAAAGATACTTGTTCCTCTCGCGGATGATTCGCGCCGAAAAGATCCCCTCGCACTTTTCAGATTCACTGTCGAGGCTCGATTACCATTCGACAATTTGTCGTTAAGGTTCAATTGCGCGGCTGACTTTTGCACTCGTTCGTTCTTGGAGGTGGATGACGTAAAATTCGAAATTACGGGGAACGTGAAGAGGGATGGGAAACGTATTGATGCGGACGTATCGCGGGATAAATCCTGATGTCTGACATGTCTGGATGAGTTACTCGTGACTCGTGGTACCAAATGTCGTAGTTCCGCTTGCAGCTTCTCGATCTCGTCGAGACGCACCAGGATACCGTCGATACTATCTTTGGCCATTTCGGAGTTTCGATAATAATGCAATTACATCTTGAATGTTATTTTTGTTGAATGTTATTTTCCTTGAAAATTTAGTTCTTTCGCAAAATAAGGTTGAACGATCTTCAACGTGAAGATCATTCACGTTCTGACATTAAGCGATGCGATGTTATTTGCTGGCGAGGCGATTAGTAATCTCTGCTGTTTCTATATTAACAGAAGACGTTAAAAAAATAGAGATAAAAAAGCGCGATTTAAAATTCTATTAATTCACAGTATATTTAATGCGATGTATAATTAAAAAAAAAAATTCTCACAATTTCTAACAATAAGTTACATAAAACAGACTTAAGACCAAGGCAAAATATGAAAAACTTGTAGCAGAGTCAATCAGTATCGATCAACATTAATTGTAAGACTTACATTTTCGTTAATAATAATGAGACGTAATATACGGTTATATATATTTAAAATGATATATTTACATATATTTAAAATGATATATATATATATAGAGAGAGAGAGATATACGTCATGGAATATATAATACAAATTACGTTACATTACAACGCGTGCTCGCTCATTCTCTCTCTCGTTTTTCTCTCTCTTTCTCTCTGTAGCATTTTTATATATCTAACATACAAAAATTTTACAACAGTCTAAGAGTGAATTTTGCAAAATATCTAAGTACCTCATAAGTGAAATATCCATAAACAGTTCTAAGTTATTCTTGGCTGTTGTTTATTGATCTTTTTATTGCGGATATCTTACTGATTTCTTTAACGTTTTCATTGACAACTTGACAACTTTATACAGCTTTATATATGTAATTTCAAGATATCTTAACGTTTATTAAACACTCTTAGACATATCTTTCCGTTTCAACCAATATTCTTTGATCATGTCAGCGCCTTTCTCGCCGATCATGATTGTCGGCGCGTTTGTGTTTCCGCTAACAATATTCGGCATGATCGAGGCATCGATCACGCGAAGTCCAGCCACACCGTAGACCCTCAGTTCT